>RJWJ010002708.1:0-96170 GCA_004363605.1 Indri indri
ATTAATTGGACAGCTAAAAATATATATAGAAAAAATTAGCCGGGCATGGTGGTGCATGCCTGTAGTCCCAGCTACTCGGGAGGCTGAGACAGTAGGATTGCTCGAGCCCAGGAGTTTGAGGTTGCTGTGAGCTAGGCTGACGCCACGGCACTCGCCCCAGGCAAGAGAGTGAGACTCTGTCTCAAAAAAAAAAAAAAAATTAATAATAATGCCCAAATACAAACATTTTTTCCACTTATAAAATTTAGAATTCTCAAACAATTCCTGGGTCAAGAAGAAATCAAACCCCAAACTGCAAAGTGTTTAGAAAATGCTAGCAAAAATCCTAAACCTAGACCTAAAATCCTAGACCTATGAGATAGAGATAGAACAGTGCTCAGAGGAAAACTCATAGCTTTGATATCATGTTAATGATAATAAAGAATGAGCCAAAGTGCTCCAAGTATTTAATCCAAGAAATTATAAAAAAATAAAGCTAAGAAAATCAAAAGGAAAGAATCATAAAGAGAAAAGCATATATCAGTGAATTATAAAAGATAAAAAAGGTAGCACCACAAAATCCAGGCGCTAGTTCTTTGGGGGGGGAAATATATATGTGTGTGTGTGTGTGTGTGTGTGTGTGTGTGTGTGTGTGTGTATCAGTGGCTTGGTAACCTAATCCAAAAATAAGAAATTAAAAATTCACAAAATAATTATGACAATTGGAAAATAGACACAAATAAAGAGACAAAGAGACCATCATAAGCATTATAAAAAGACACTTTGCTCAACTTTATGCAATTAAATTTGAAAACTAGAAAAAATTGATACTTTTATTAGGAAAAAATTATTTATGAAAACTGACTCCAGAAGAGAGAGAAATAATATACAAGAAAATGACCACAGAGGAAATAGAAAATGGTGTTAAAGATTTAGCCACCTTCTTGAAAAATCACCCATCCCAGAAAGTTTTACAGGGAAATTCTGCTAGTCATTTAAGGGACAGATAATTCCAATGCTACTTAAACTGTTCCAGTGCCTAAAAAAATCTTTTTAATATTCAAACTGGTTTTTTTGAAGCAAAGCTATTTGACCCCAAAACCCAACAAAGACACACACATACACACCACATGCATATACACTTATGTATAGTAACACAAAAGTCTAAATTAACATAAATAAAATATAGCAGTACTTAAAAGCAAAATAAAACTAATACATTATGACCAAGTGACATTTACTACAGTAATACAAGAATGGTTCAGTATTTTAAGATCGATTAAAATCTATTAAGATCAACATTTTAAAATCTATTATGTATTACCTGATAAGGCAAGTATAGTAACATGTTAATGGTAGACTGTAGTTGGTAGGTATATGCTTGTTCACTAACATTCTTTCAATTTGGTGTATATTTGAAAAATTTCATAATAAAGTGTTGGGAAAATATCTATTAATATAATCCATCATATTAATAAGTCTGAGGAGAAAGATCATAGGATCATCTCCGTAAACACTGAAAAGGCATTTGACAAAATTCAATATCTGTCCTTAATTTTTAGAACATTTAATAAAGTAGGAAGAGATAGTTATTTCTTTAGCATGTAAAATGATTTATCTCAATCCATAAGCTAGCTTAATTGATACTTTTATTAGAAAAAAATGTATGCTTAGTGCTTAATGGGAAAAACACTACAAGCATTCCCATTAATGTCAGGTTAAAACAAAAATGTCCAATATTACTCTATCAGATTATTATTTATCACTGTTCTGGAAGAAATAAATGCTGTAATTAAAGAAACACATTAGAGGTATGAAAATAAGAAAGTAGGATATTAAATTATATTTATTTGTAGATGATAGGACTGTATAGCTGGAAAACCCAGGGGACATAACTAAGAAACTATTATAAACAATAAGATTGTTCCATAATGGGACTGGCTACAAAACAGAAGAATCAAGAGTGTGCATGTATACTATATACACACACACACTCATGATAAAATACTCAGAATTTTATCATAGTGAGATACTCAGTATTTTATCTTCATGAGCAATGTGTAATAGATACATGGATAAAACTTTGAAATGCTACTGAGGACCATGTGTGATAACTTTAAAAATGGAAAGTTATTTTACATTCTTGAGTAGGAAGATTCAATATTAAGATTTCAGCTCTTTGTAAATTAATTTACAATGTAATGGGATCCCACAAAAATGCCAACAGTATTGTTTAATGAAACCAGCCGATTCTAAAGTTCAGAAAAAAATGAACAAACCAAAATAGGAAACAAATTTTAAATGTCAAAAATTCAGGGGAAAATAGTGCACCAGACAGTAAATCACACTCTAAGGCCATAATGAGCAGAACAGTACGGTAATGGGACAGTACTCGCATATACAGAGCCACGGTATACACTAAAAATCCACAGCTGTTCAGTATATGATAGAGGCTACACTTCAAATCGGGGTTAGGGGGAGGATTAATTTAACAATAGGTCTTGAGATAACTGGGCAGTCATCTAGGGGAAAAAAAGTTGGATCCCTACTTTGTACTTTACAGCAAAATAAATTCCAGGTGGATCAGATATTTACATATGGAAAATAAGGCCAGGTGTGGTGGCTCACACTTGTAATCCCAGCACTTTGGGTGGCCACAGTGGGTAAATGGTTTGAGGCCAACAGTTTCAGACCAGCCTGAGCAACACAGCGAGACCCTATCTCTACGAAAAATTTAAAAAATTAGCCAGGTGAGGTGGCTCATGCCTATAATCCCAAAACTTTGGGAGGCCGAGGCAGGAGGATCGCTTGAGGCCAGGAGTTTGAGACCAGGCTGGGCAACATAGCAAGACCCTGTCTCTTCAAAAGACAGAAAATTAGCCGGGCGTGGTAGTGCACGCCTGTAGTCCCAGCTAGTCAGGAGGCTGAGGCAGGAGGATCACTTGAGCCCAGGATTTCAAGGCTGCAGTAATGAGTTATGATGGTGCTACTGCACTTCTGTTTGGGTGGCAGAGTAAGACCCTGTCTCTAGGGAAAAAAAACCATGGAAAAAGAAATGAATGAAATGAACAGAATAAAAGCAACCCCAGAGGGGGGATGTGCAAAGGCTCTGAAGTGTACATTTGTCAAGGAGTGTGATATGGCCCCCAAGAGAGCAAACATGATTTATTGAGGGATGAAATATCTTACGTATTGAAATGTTTGTGGCCTTCTTTCTCAGTGTGTAATTTCTCTCACTAGGAAGAAATTAAATTAATTAATAAACTAAAAAAATACATTTATTAATAAAAATATTACACAATATATGATTATAATTTAAAATTAATTAATTTAATTGACTGATAAAATTAATTAAAGTAAAATTAGGGGGTTGATTATGAAAAAGGGTTGAGAAATATGAATCTAAAATGGTTAACAGAAAAGGAAATACAGAGCATTGTTGAACTTATAAAAATATGCTCGCAAAATCTTTCCACAGATGTTCATAGCAGCATTATTCACAATAGTAAGTGCTAGACACAGCAAAGATGAATGCCATCAACTGATGAACGAATACAGAAAACATGGTATTTCCATATGATGGAATATCATTCAGCCATGAAGAGGGATGAAGTTCTGATATATGCTACAACATGGATGAACCTTGTCAATATTACGCTAAGTGAGAGAAGCCAGTCACAAAAGACGACACATTGTATGGTTTTATTTATGTGAAATATCCAGAAAAGGCAAGTCTCAGGAGGCAGAAAGTAGATAGATTAGTGGTTGATGAGGTTTGGGGGTGATGGGGGTTTGGGAGTGATAGCTAAAGGGTACAGGGTTCTTTTGGGTGTGATGAAAATGTTCTGAAATTGACTATTACACAGCTCTGTGAATATACTAAAAGACAATTGTACATTTTAAATGGGGAAAATTGTATATTATGTGAATTATATCCAATAAAGCTGTTACCAAAAACAAAAAAGATATACAAGAGAGGTTCTTAGTCTTTCTTCGGAATGGGCCACTTTGGAACCTCGTAAAAGCTATAGATATTCTCTCCAGAAAAATCCACACATACAGGTAAGTTTGCACTTAATTTCAGTGAGTTTAAGGACTCCCTGTACTTTCTAGGTGTTTATGTGACCCAGATTAAGAACTTCTGCTGGAAAATATTTAGTGATATGGAAATACATTCATTAATTACCGCTAGGTATAAAGAACCAATTTATAAAGATAGAATGATTAGAATGAGTTTATTCCTGGGGTGTCTTGTGTGTGCACGCAAATACACACACACACACACACACACACACACACACAAATCACTTACACTGTTTAAAAAAAAAAAACTTGTAAATTGCAAGATGTTAACAGTGATTATCCCCAAGTGGTAAAATTGTAGGAAATTCGTATTTTCTTCTTTTGTTTATATTTCGTACAATAAATATATCTAGTTTTGTTATAAGAAAGAATACAATTAGCTCAAATAGCTATTTTTTAAAGAGTGTAATAGTCGGTAGGGAAAATCCCTACTACTTTATTTTTTTTGAGACAGAGTCTCACTCTCTTGCCTGGGGCGAGTGCCATGGCATCAGCCTAGCTCACAGCAACCTCAAACTCCCAGGCTCAAGCAAGCCTACTGCCTCAGCCTCCCAGGTAGCTGGGACTACAGGCACGCACCACCATGCCCAGCTAATTTTTTTTTTTTCTATTTTTAGTTGTTTGGCCAATTTCTTTCTATTTTTTTTTAGTAGAGACGGGGTCTTGCTCTTGCTCAGGCTGGTCTCGAACTCCTGAGCTCAGAACCATCTGCCCACCTTGGCCTCCCAGAGTGCTAGGATTACAGGCGTGAGCCACCGCGCCCAGCCAATCCCTATTATTAATCATCTTCCAATAGCTTTTCAGTTGTTTTAATGCATGTATTTTTCCAGATGAGTTTTAGAATAATTTTGTGAGGAGATTCTCTTCCACCAAAATCCCATGTGTGTTATTTGGAATTTGAACAATCTTAGGTTAATTTGAGGAGAATCTGCAGAATATCAACTCTTCTCATTCTGGAACATTTCCTAGTTATTCTCATATATTTCTCATTGATTCGAGTCTCCTTTTACGTAAAGCTTCGTGGTTTTCTTCATACAGGTCTGCACAGTTTTTTAGTTTTATAATAATTAGGGTTGCTTTTTTGAATTATATTTTTATTCCAATATTACTTTATAAACATTTATTGCTGCCACATTTATTTTATAAACTGCTACCTTACCAAACTTTATTAGTTTCTGACTTTTTATCCCTCCATGAAGTATTTTATTTAATTTTCAAAATGGAAATATTGTTTTCTGGGTTTAAAAGTAATACACGTTCATCATTTTAAAATTCAAACAATTTAAAAGGTGAGAAAGTGAAACTAGCTCAATAATTCTACCTCTCAGGATAACCACCGTTTCTTATTAGTCTAAGTATTTTTCAGTTAATTATCTGGGGTTCCCAGACAGAAAAATCATATCGTCTTTAACTAATGTATGACAAGGTAACGTTTAGAGGATATTAAACCAATGCATTTTCTTTAAAAAAATTTTAATTATTGAAATAGTTCAAGTGCACGAAAAAATACAGAAAATGTTACAACAGATATCGATTTCGCCATCATCAGTTTAACAGCTGTTCACATTTTGCCATAATTAAGTCCCCCATCCTTTCCTCACCCTCCCTCCCGCAAGGACACCGCTCTCCTACAGTTGGTGGGTAGCATTTCCATGTGTTTTCCACATAAATATATATCCACGACAATATAGACCAGTCTTTTGAGTGCTTTTAAGTTTACATGAACAGCAGCATACTGTTCATATCTTTTTAAAACCTGATTTTGAGATTTACTCATGTTGATGCACATAGATCTAGTCCATTCCTTTTATCTGCTTGCTAGTATTTCATCGTGTGGATATTTTTCTATTTTCTTTCTAAGGTACAATTATATTATTTCCATTTAAAAACTATTATATATAGTGCATGATTGCCATTTTTATTCTTGTCTTTTTAGGCACAAGGCAAAACTTTACCTAGGGCAGATACGAGCAAGTGGAACCGAGTACCCTCACCTTGATCAGCCCAGTACTGTCAAAATCACTCCAACGTGGTTGTAGTGGGGACCCTCCCACCAGCACTGTGTAAGAGCTCTTCCTTCCCTGCACCTTCTCCACCACCGGGTACCATCTGACTTTTCAGTATTGCTGATTGTGAGATATGAAATGCATATCTATCAATTGCTTTAATTGCAACATTCATCTGGTTTCGGGCAGGTGGGAGGGGGAGGAGGGGATGAGGATATTCATACCTAATGGGTGTGGTGCACACCGTCTCGGGGATGGACACACTTGAAGCTCTGACTCGGGTGGGGCAAAGGCAATATGTGTAACCTAAACATTTGTACCCCTGTAATATACTGAATTAAAACATAAACAAATTAATTTAAAAAAAGAAAAAGAAAATGGACTGTTTGTACAGATTCCCACATTCTGTGTCTTCTGATTACATTCCTGCGATATCCTTCTAACGTGTTTATCTGCCCTGTGTTTCCTGTAAGCTGACAGTCTGTCAGTCAGTCAGTCTAGAGACTTAATCAGATTCAGGTGTGATGTTTGGTAGGAATTATTCCTATGGAATTTTGTGTACCTTTGTCACTAGGGATATAAGGTCTAATATCACATTCTGGGGATGTTAACCACAGGAGATCATTGTCTAGATCCAGTACTTCATTAGAGCTTTTAAAAAGGCAGTATTCTAATCCCGTAATTCCTTGATCATTTGTTATAACATCGTTTATTGAACAGTCCACCCTTTTTGCCATCATTTGTGCCAGTCCCTTGGACACGCGGGTCAGCTCCCAGGCTCTCTTTCCTATTCTGGTGACCTATCTGTCTGTCTTGGCACTAACGCCTCATTTTTGAAATTACTCCAGCTTCACAGTAAGCCTTAGTATCTGGCAGGAGAACACATCACTGAAGCCATGAGCTTATACGTACACACATCAAATCTTAGCTATTCTTGACTCTTTATGAATACACACATATTTTGAAATCAGCTTATCAAGTTCCAGAGAACATTCCCTTGTTGTTTGGGAATGGCACTGCATTCAAATCTATAGATTAGAGACTATTTCCACCTTTATGCTATTGAGTCTGTATGTGTACTAACATGACATCTATCCATTTATTTAGGCCTTTTATATCCTCCAATGAAGTTGTATGATTTTCTCTTTAAAGTTCTCGCACATCTTTTAGATTTTGTTGTTGTGAGTGGTATCTTTTTAAAAATTACATTTTCTAACTATTTGTTGCGGGTGTGTAGGAATGCAATCAATTTTTATATATAAAATTTGTATTTAGCAGGCTTGCCAAATGCTATTTTGATAGTTTATTGGTAGATTTCCTGAACACTTTTTCAAATGTGAGCAATGATATTTTTATCTGGGAATAATGACAATTCTGTCCTTTCTAATCCATACGTGTTTTTCCTTGTCTTATTAATTCTATTTGTCTAGTACAGTATTGAATATAAGTAGTCATAACAATCATTTTTACTTGTTTTGGAATTGAATAGAAATGCTTTTGCTATTTACCACCAAATAGCGTGTATGTTGTAACTTTTTTTATATATACCCCTTATGAAACCAGGTTGTGTCTCTCTGTTCCCTAGATAACTTTCCATAAATGAGCATTCGATTTTATCACTTTCTCCCACAGTTGTTGAGATGATAACATGGCATTTCTTTTTTCATGTATTACTGGACTAATTACTTAATATTTTTTAAGGTTAAACTGTCTTGCTTTCCTTAGATAATCTCTACTTGGCTACAATGTTTTGTTCTGTTTTTCATTCATTACTCTATTTGTTTCACTAATATTTTATTTGGGATTTTTGCATCTAGACTCATTAGTAACTGTCTTACAATAGGCAATCCTAGCAGTCTTCCTGTCTGCTTTGGTATTAAGGTTGCACTAGCTTCATAAAATGCGACGAGGAGATTTCTCTCTTTCTCTATTCACTAGAACATGTTGTGCAGGGTAAAGATTTTCTATTCCTTGCAGGTTTGATAAATCTCACTTATAAAATCATCTGTACCTAGTAATTTTGTTTCATCTTGTTTTTGCAGCTGTAGTCTAAAACGCTGATACAATTTTATAAATGGCTATAGATCTATTCAGGTGTCTCCTCTTCTTGAGTCAGTTTTATAAATTATGTTTATCTAGAACATTGTTCAAAGTTTTAATTTATTGTTATAAAATTCTTTGTAGCATCCTCCTAAGATTTATTGTATCTGAAGTTTTGTCCCCCGCGTCTTCTTAATATTGTTTATTTGTGCCTTTTCTCTTTTTTTCGTGATAAATCATGCTAGAGGTTTATATATTTTATTAATCTTTGTGACAATTTAGGGTCTTGTTTATCTTCTCTACTGTTAATTTGTTTTATATTTAATTGATTTCTATTATTTTCTTTGTTCTCATTTTTATTATTGTTCTTCGAGTTTACTTAGTCTCCATTTTTATGGAATTGGACGCTCGACTCATTGATTTTCTGTACTTTTAAAGTACTTTTCTTCTTTTGGTATTGTGTCCCATACTATTTTAATTTTTGTTTCATTTTATAAATCAATGGGCTATTTTGGCAATCTATTTATAATTGATTTCTAATTCTATACACTGTTATCAGGGTATATGGCGTGCGTCACATTGGTCTAGCTCTTGGTTGGTTTTTGTAACTATTCCTTGATGCTTGAAAAGACTGATTATTCCCTACAGTTTGAGTGCAAAGTTCGAAACAACTTCATGCTTTCAAGCTTGTTAACTGTATTGTTTCAAATCTTCTTATCCTTGCTAATTTTATTTTTCATCTGCTTGACATATAAATAAGAAAGAGCACATTAAAAGTCTCCATGATTGTGGACTTGTCTGTTTTTTCTTGTCATTCCAGAAATGTTTTATTTTATGTATTTTGAGGTTGTTGTTGAGTGCATACAAGTTTAGGATTCTTACATCTTTCTGGTTAATGTTTCCTTATCATTGTGTAACATCACTCTTCCTCTCTATTATTGCTTTTGCCTCCAAATCTATTGTGCCAGACCTCAATATAGCTACACCAGATTTTAAATTTAGTTTTGGATTAAATTTCTCTAACATAACACTTCCTGTTTTTGTGGGGTTTTTTTAATTTTCAAACTTTCTGAGACATCATCTTTCGTGGTATACCTGTTTGTTTGTTTCAATCTGAGCATCTTTGTCTTTTAACTGGCAGAGTTATTCCACTTACATTTATTTTGAGTACTAACATGTATTTCCACAATCTTATTTTGGGCTTTCTGTTTGCCATGCTTTTTCTTTACTTATTTTTTCCCCCGATTTTCTGCCTGGCGTTTGATCAATCAGATTTCTTTATTCCCTTCTCCCTTTTCTTCTCCCCCAATTATTTGGAAGTTTGAACACCTATTTCTCTGCTTTCAGAGGGTATGGTTAAATTTTTATAATGCATGCTGGAATTACCAAAGTCTGAAGTTAATCAATATTCATGCCCTTGTCCCAAACTTTTCGGGTATCTGATAACCACACCCTTTCACACTCACTGTCCATGTTATTCTTGTCCAGAAATTTAATTCCACATTGTTTTAAAACTTCTCCAAATTAATTTCCTATTCAACATCTGTTCTTTTCACCCCAGGGCTACTGAACTTGAGTTTGTACTCCTACAGCTCTGGCTTTCAAAAACATCCCTCTTTGTTTCTCACACCTGAATGTTTTCATTTATGTGTATTTGTGTATGCGTGTGTGTGTGTGTGTGTGTGTGTGTGTGTGTTTAAGACAATGAATGGGTCTGTATTTTGAAAGTACTGTGGTTAGCCAGGATTTCTAGGAGGATTCTAGATGAGAGAAGAAAGCAGTGCGTCATCTCAGTTTGCTATATTGAATGGCACTCTAAATTTTTCTAGGCATTTATATACGCGAACTTCGAGAAAACATAGTTTGTTTCATTGGGGATTTTTTTAACATATAGAGTATCATATTGTATATACTATTCTGCATCTTTCATTTTTTCCATCATAATAAGCGTCTTTTCTTGTCAATATCTGTACATGAAATTGATTCATTTTAATGATTGCAGCGTATTGCATAGTTTGAATTTAATATAGTTTATTGAGCCATTTTATGCTTGATGGACATGTAGATTATTTCCAGGTTTTGCTATTATAGCGACTGCTGCAGCAGACACCGTATACAAGCTGCCTTAGGAATGCGTGACAGTGTTTCTTGCTCTAATGGAGAAGGAAAGATGTGGAATTGTCATGTTGTGCAGTGTGAATTTTTTCATGTTGTTCCTGCCCAAATGCCCTTCAAAGTGGGAGTGCCATTTTATGTACATTTTTATTTACATTTTATACTCCTCTCATAATGTATGAATCTATTACCCCCATCCTGAAAACACTTGTTATGTTCAAACTTGAAAAAAAATTGTTAAACTAATGAGTGAAGCATAGTATCTCTTTATTTTACTTTGCAGTTAGCTCCATGATTATTAGTGAAGGTGAAGCATCTTTTTAAATATGATTAGTAACTATTTGTATTTCCTTTTCTGTGGATTGTCTGTTTTTATCCTTTGTCCATTTTCTATTAGACCGTTTGACTTTTTCTTAGTGATTTGTAAGACTTCTTTATTTATTCTAGATCCTAACCCTTTGCCTCTTAGATAGGTTGTCGATATTTTTAGCACATTTGTCATTTTTCAAAACCTTTTGTGGTGTCATTTCTCACACAGAGTTATGACTTACAGTGTCGTCAAATTTATTAAACCTTGCGCTTGTGGCTTTTGGTTTTTGTGCTTTATCTAAGAACCTGCTTGTACCCCAAGTTGATAATAGTATCTCCAACATTGCTTCTAATACAGTTGTTTTATGTTTTGCTCTTAGGACTTCAACCCACTGGAAATTTTTCCTTATGGATAGTGTGAGGCAAGGATCTAATTCTATTTTTTCCAAATGGGAGGCAATTATCCCAATATCATTTATTGAATACTACATAGTTTCCTCCAGTATCTGACAATGTATCTTATTTAAATTAATAAATCAATGGACAGGATATATCTGAACTCTACTCAGTTCTACTAATTTAATTGTCTTTTCGAGGACCAATATCACAACATTTTAATTTCTATGATTTTATAAAATTATGAATCTTATAGAACAAAAGTATATTATTTTTAATATTCATCTGGTTAATTCAAAGTACATTTGCTTTTCTATATTAATTTTAGAATCAGCTTGTAAACTTTCACAAAAAATCCTATTAAGTTGCAATTGATTTTACATTGATTTTAAAGATTATTTTGGAGGAATTTCTTTTATTTTGTAGATGCTTTAAGCTTTTTATTTGTTTAAAATTTTGTTAAGAATTTTTTATCTTAATGCATTCAAGTAAGAAAATATAGCCTTCTCCCAACAATAAATCTTACTGTGTGCCTACTTTATACAGTCACTGTGCTAGACACTGAGAAGTCGGTGGTGACACCGTCTCTGCTTTCTTGTGGCTTAAACTTCCCACCTTTTGAAAGTTATTAACATTTCCTTTGCGGGTTAGAAAAATGATTAATTTTTTAAAATGCTAAGGTGGAACGTGTTAAGATTGTGTATTCTATGTTTGTAGATTACAGATTTTGAAATATATCTAATAAATCTTATTAATGAAATTATTCATATCTTTCATATTTTTATTTCTTTTTGCCTACTTGATTTAACAAAGACTAAGCAATGCAATAATATTAAGGTATCCTATTAAGATGGTGATTTTGCCAAATTCATCTTTGTATTTCTAATAGCTTTTGCTGGTATATTGCTTTTTAAAAAATACCATTTATTAGATTTTTTTAATAAAGAAAATTTTAAAGAATATCCCATAATCCCACCATCAACATAATCCTTATCAACCCCCATTGCACACCCTCACGTGCACGCATGTGCACGCACGTGCACACACACACACACACACACACACACACACACAGGGTTAGGAAATTCAAATTGTACAGAAAAACTGAAAACAAAAACTCACGTTTTCTGCTTCACTATCCCTCTTGCCATCGTTACTAATTTGGCAGGTTTTGTCTGTAGTTTCTGGGACTTCAGTGATGCAGCGAATGTGGGCTCTACCTAATGATGCAGCCCTCACCGTGTCCCCAAGCAGGTGCTCTGGGGCCAAACCCCTGTCCAGGTGCCCAGGCCTCGTTCTCTGGGCTGCTCAGGCCCGGGAAGCGAGCCTTCCCCAGCAGTGTTTCTGGGACATTTACAGGCATACAAATCCCTGAGGTTGTTGACGAAAAGCAGATTCTGATTCCGTGGGGCTGGAGGAGAACCTGAGACTCTGCATTTCTAACAAGCTCGCCAGGCTGCGGCTGGTTCGCGGGCCACACTTTGGGTAGCAAGGTCCCGTCCTTCAACTGGCTGCACTTCGGAATCCCTTCGGGAGCTTTATAAACTATGGCCACCTGGGTACCACAGCCAGCACTTCGGATTTAATTGGTGTGGGTTGCAGCTTACACACAGAGCAGTTTAACGCTCCCTGGGTAATGCTAATGTGCAGCAAAGTTTGAGAACCATGTTCCAGAGTGGCTTTCTGCCTCATCTCCACCGTGGCTTTTTCTGCGGCTCTGCAGTGATGCCCGAACTGACGCTGGGATTGAGGCTTCTGTAGCCTGTTCCCCCGGGGCCCCCAAGATCTCTGCCATATACTTCCCCAAATTCCACCACTTGTCTACTAGGGGCTGGGCCTAATATATTAGCTGTGAACACTTCCCTAAATGAGCAGCCTTAGCCACCCAAATTGGTGCCTTCTTCCCCCTAAGGATCAATCCTGCCCTGTGCATTCATGGCTTAGAGGAGATGACCAGCGTGGACGTTTCCATGGACAGCTGGCTCCTGAGAATGGAGGGAGGAAGGGACTGAGCTACACATGCCAGTTCCCCACCCCAAACTCACCTACCAACAGGTCACTCCCGCTTCCAAAGGGAGAACTGAGTGAGTGGGCAAGAGGCTGGGGGTACACTGATGGAGCCCCCTCCTCATGGAAGGAAACACCAGAAGTGGCGACAGTGGGTCTCTCAGCACATTTATTGAATGGTATGCACCAAGCAGCAAGCCCGAAGCTCCGTATAACCTACCGCATTGAATCCCCGCAACAATCCTATGGAGAGCGGGTCTGTTCACGTTACCATCGAGTGCTACACTGAAACTCAGAGAAGTGAAGCAATTTGCAACAGCTACTAAAATCATTCTGTGTTCCCAACCAACTCATTCAGCAGGTATCTGCTCTGTTCCTGAGTTGACCCTACGTGACGCTGTCTCCAGAAGCAAGGGCAGTGTTGTAGTTGAGTGCTAGTGAGCCTGGGGGCCGGGGGTGGGCTCTTCTCCCTCTATCTCTCTCTATTTCCCGTTGATCTTCACCTGGCCTTTGACATCATGGCTCACGTGGAGCTTTGCGAGGCAGATGGGCCCCAGACTGGGGAGCTAATCCTAGAGCAAACCATCTCCCATACGTCAATCCTGGGTAATTGAAGATGAAGGTCAGCCCCAAATATTGCCACTGGAAACAAAGTCTTACTTTAGAAAAAATAGATCTGACGTCGTCACAGCCCTGCTGAAAACCCCTCCAAGGCTCCACGTTGCTCTTGGGGAAAGTTCCGACTGTCTAAGATGGGCTGTGAGGCCCTGCCAAGGCTGGTACCCGTTCACCTTGCTAGCCTCCTTTCAAGCTGCCTTCCAATTTCTTTTTATTTAATTGAATTTTTAAATTTTTACCAAAGAGTACATGTACATGGTTCAGAGAGTCAAACAGCAGCATAAAGCCTCTAACAAAAACAATGGTCCTTGCTACATCTTCAGTTTCCTCGTCCATGAGACAACCACTTTCAACTCTTTTACTGGTCTCTTTTGCTATTTACCATCATATTTCAAAATAACTATTTACCCTACTAGTTCCACATTTTTGAAGAAAAATCTGTTGATTTTCCAGTAAGAAAGATGAGAATTTTGTTTTCTTATGCCACACCACACACTTCCCCTCTTCCCATCCTTCCAACATAGTTACATCACAACTTTTGTTAACTAAGTAATCAATATTTATATATAATTAGGACTATGTGAATATTGACCATAGCAGAGCCATGTAGTGTACTACTAATGCATTTTATTGTATAACTTTTGTTTTTCCTAGAGTTACTTTGTTTTTGTTTGGGTTTTTTTTTTTTTTTTTCATTTGCCTAGTTTTCATCCCAGGTTTTCCCTTTACCTTTCTGTTGGATCTCATTTCCCACATTTCATGCTTTTCTCTTTTCCTGGTTTTCTCCCTCTTTTAGCTATAGCATGTCTTCTAATAGCATCCTGAGATGTACAGAGCTAACTTTATTTTTATTTTTCATGTCTGAAATGTGTTTATTCTACTCTCGCAGTTAGTTGATAGGTGAGATTCAGAATTCTTGGCTGGAAATAATTTTGGTTTAAAATTTTCATGTCTTCCAGCTTTTAGTGTTGCTATTGGGAAGTTCAATACTATTCTGATTCCCAATTCTTTGTATGCAATTTTTTTCTTTTCTGGAATTTTCTAGTATCTTCTTTGTATATTCTTGGTGTTCTGAAATTTCACAGTGATATGCCCAAGTGTGGGTTTGTTTTCATTGGGCTGGAGTGTTCCTTTTCAATCAGGAAATTCACATCCTTCAATTCTGAGAAATTTTCTTGCATTATTTTTTGATAATGTTCTCCTTTCTGTTTTCTCTTCTCTTTTTCTAGAACACCTATTAGCATCATTCTAGACCTCCTGAATTGATTCATTTCTTCTCTTCCTTGATCTCTGATAAGGTGGATGTTGGCCCTCCCAGATCGATTCTCTAATTTTCTCATATTTTATTTTTTATTCTTAAAAGTTATCTTTATCTTTAACTTTTTATTCTAATTTCTGGGCTATCTTAACTTAACCTTCTATCAGTTTCATGGTCTTTCAATGTTCTCTTTTATGTATACGTCTATCTACATAAAATATTTTAATCTTATTTTATAACTGCAACGCCTCTTCTTATCTTTCAGAGGATATTATTTATAGATATTTATTTAAATGTATTATCTATTTTTCCTCCTAGTTTCCTTTTTCCATTTTCCTGAATCTTTGGTCTCTTTTATTCTAGAGTTTCCCACAAATATCTGATGATTCTTGGCTATCATTCATATTTTCAAATGTGGCATAGGCCGGGTGCGGTGGCTCACGCCTGTAATCCTAGCACTCTGGGAGGCCAAGGTGGGAGGATTGCTTGAGCTCAGGAGTTCGAGACCAGCTTGAGCAAGAGCGAGATCCGTCTCTACTAAAAATAGAAAAATTAGCCGGGCATGGTGGTGCACGCCTGTAGTCCCAGCTACTTGGGAGGCCGAGGCAGGAGGATCACTTAAGCCCAGGAGTTTGAAGTTGCTGTGAGCTAGGCTGATGCCACAGCATTCTAGCCCAGGTGACAGAGCGAGACTCTACCTCAAAACAAACAAACAAACAAAAAAAAATGTGGCATAAAGAGCTTGCTAGAAGCTCTGTGGGCATGGGTGAGGCTCATCCCAGGGTAACTGGGCAGAGACTGGCTATTTCCTTGGAAAGCTTCAAATAATGGTCACTATAGACCTCTTTCCTTATGCCAGGCAGTTTCTCTGGAAAGAATTCTCTAATTGCCTGACCTAGAGCAGGAAGGATACATGGAGACAGCCCTAAGCCCAGCTGCCTGCATCCTGTGAGCTACATGAGAGGATGGGGATGGGCATCTCTTTTAATTCCATCTCCTTTTAATTCTTTCATTTGTTTTCCTCCCAGTTTTAGTCTGGGTCTCACTCTTTCCTTGGCTAATGCCCAAGTCTGGAGCCATCCCCGGTGAACTTCTCAAAGGATCAACTTCTTATCTTCTGCTGTGGTGGGAGTTGTGGTTGGTCCCCAGCTAAATGAGGCTTTAACCCTCCTCTCCTGTGGCTCCCCACTCCGCCCTTCGGAAGTGCCTGCAGCTCCCCAAGCCTGAGCCTCTCCCAGTCTGCTGGGCTGGCCAGTTTGCTCCTGACGGCTCCCTCCTGCAGGGGCAGGTTTCAGCTTTCTCTGCTCTGCAATTCCGTCACCATCGTCCATCTGCTTCCCAGTTTCCAAATGTCGTTACTATCTCTTGTCTGTTTTTATCTCCTCTCCTATTCTTTTATCCTGTGGCTGTATACATTTTTAATTCCATTAAAGTCTATTTTGATGAGATTTCAGGAATGAGAAATAAACGCATCTCAACCAGCCATTTTACCAAAAGCTCTTGACCTCTCTCCATCGTTTTCTTTGAGCGAGCCATGTCTGCTTCCCTCCGAGTCCTAAACACGCTGAGTCCCTTCCTGCCTCTGTGCCTTTGCACATGCTGTTCCCCCTCTCCTGGAACACACTCCCCTCCTTTCACCTGCTGTCTGCCTGGCTGACGGTGCTGTATTAGACATGTGTCAACTTAAAAGTCACCCCCGCAGAAAGACTTCCCCCATCCTGGCCTCCTATCTACTTAAAGCAATTCCACCCGCAACCTTGACACAAACCAGAACAGCTTCTTCTGGATCTTCTGTGACCCACCTCCCTCCTTCTCAGATTCAGGAGGTTTTCAGAAAAGAAAGAGAAGAAAGGAGGGCTTCTTCCCAGAGCTCCGAGCCCCTGGGGGAAGCCCCAAGCCGGCCACAGCTTCGCCCACCTTCTGAACAGGTCCCTGCTACCCTGAGCAGCTGGGCTGGTCCCCCCCTTCCCACTGCTGGCTACTGAAAGGTCAGCTGAAATGAGGGCTTCTCTTTGTCCTCTCGGCCTCACCACTCCTCCGGGATTTTTTAGTCGCGCTCTTTTTCTCTGTCCCTGTCACTCTCTGTGTGTGTCTCTCTTTGTCTCCATCTTAGTGTCTCTCTCCTTTTCTCTCTTCTGGCCCCTGATCTCTCCTCCTGCCTTCTCTTCTCCCATTTTCTCTCTCTCTCCCTCCCTCTCTCTCTCTCTCTACCCCCTTCCTGTCCACCCGCCCCATTTCCCCTTTGTCTTTCTCCATATTTCTCCCGCGCCCTCACTGGCTCTGGCTCTGAGACTCCCTCTCGCTCCCTGGCACACGCACGCTCCGAAGGTGCCGGTGCGTCCTTCCCCTGCCTCTCCTCAGTGCTCGGTTGGAGGCCCTTCCTGCAGCAGAGCCCAGGTGTGGTGTGGCCCTGTGGCCGGCCGGACCGCCTGCTGTCTAGCACTCTTGTAAGGTTACTATTTATCTAGTGCAGCCAAAGTTGGCACACACATCTGGCGCCTGGTACTTAGTGCAATTATTTATGATTTCCACCAAGATTTAAAAGCTCATCGCCGGCCTTGTAATGCAGTAACTGATTGCGCTACTAATGTAATTAAGAAAAGATTATGATGTCCACGTGGCGTACCAGATGGTGGCGTTCATAGCAATCGGCGTGCACAACTGGCAGACAACTGCACGAGGGCAGCCGAGCGGAGGCAGCTGGAGACCAGCGTCTTCCTCCAGTCACTCAGAAAGCAGAGGAGGCTGCCGGGAGCGCTGGACAGAGCAGGGCGGGCAGGGGCGGGAGCAGGGAGGACCAGGGGAGAGGGGGTGTCCGGCTCCCCCATCTGCTGCTCCTAAGTGGGCTCTTTCTTATTGCTCACACACACACACACACACACACACACACACATGTTGATAAAGTGTTGCTCACACATACAAAGGCACCCGCAGACACAAATGCACACAGACTTCCATAAGTAAGGGACTCTTTCCTTCCTGTATTCAGAAACTTTAAGTGCCTAGTTGTGCTAAGCCCTGAGAATGCAATACTAAATAAAACAACAGTGATCTTCTTCCTTGTGGAGCCCGACAGACTAGAGAAGGGAAAAGCATTGATCAAATAACCACAGGATCAATGTAAAATTGAATTGCAATCAATGTTGCAAAGAAAGGTGGGTGGTGTTATAAGAGCTCCCATGGGGCATTGGACCTGGACAGGGAGTTCAGGGAAAGCTTCTCTGAGGAAATGGCAAGTGGGGTGTGCTCTGAAGAGTGAGTAAGAGCTCACAGGTGATGTGAGAAGAGAAGGGCGTTTCAGCAGAAAGAATGTGTGCAAAGGCCCTGGGGCTGGAGGAAGCATAGCAAATCCACAAGTCTAAGAAAAGGCCAGTGTCCATGAATAGCCAAGGCAAACGAAGAAGAAAAGCAAAACCGTATGCGAAGACTCTTAATGAAGCTATAGTGATTAAGTCAGTGTGGTACAACAAGGATATTCACACCAACCAATGGAACAGAGGAGAGAGTCTAGAAACAGACTCACACATATATGATTACTGTGTTTATGACAAAGGCAACACCTTTCCAATGGAGAAGGGACAGTCTTTTGAATAAATGGTGCCGCATCAACTGGATGTCCCCGTGACAATAACAGAATCTTGACTCCAACCTCATACCACACACAAAAACCAATCCCAGATTGTTCGCAGAGCTAAATGGGAAATGGAAAACAATAAAGCTTTTAGAGAAAAACGGAACAGTCCTATGACCTTGGAGTAAGGAAATACGCCTTAGACAGGTCACAAAAACGCTAACCATATGAGAAAAAAATTCATAAATTGAACATACTAAAATAAGAAAATTCTGGTCCTAAACGATACCAGCAAGACAGTGAAAAGCTAGCTAAAGGAGTGGGAGATGTTCACAGCTCATGAATTAACATAGAACTTGGATTCACAAGACATAAAAAAATTCCTACAAATCAATAAGAAAAAAGCAGACGACTCAGTTTTTTGAAAAACAGGAAAAGAACTTTAACAGGCACCTCATAAAATATTCAAAAGGCCACTAAACATGACGAGGTACTGCATGTCATTATTCATCAGAGAAATGCAAACTAAGGTTACAACTAGATCCGTCTACCCCCCACCAGGATAGCAACAATTAAAAAGACAAAATACGGAATGTTAAAAGGACAGAGAGGACACGAACCATCTCGCATGGCGGTGGGCACTTTGGCAATCCGTTCGGCATTATCCTCTAAAGCTGAATATGCGCACATCAATGGCCCAGCAGCTCCACTCCGGGGTATGTACTGCATGAAGTGTTCACTGTAGACATGTACTAACATGTTCATAGCTGCACCACCTATTACATAACAGTCAAAAACCTGGAACTACCTTAATGCCCATAAATAGCACAATGCATAAATTTATCAAAATAGATGAATTGTGGTATATCCATGCATTGGAATACTATATAAAAATGCAAATAAACAAATTACTATAGGATCTGACCCTATAGCCTGGCCTCAAAGATGCCAAGCGCGAGGGCACAGGAGCAGCACATGGGGCTTGAAATGCGGGGTTGACTGAGAGCTGGCAGATAAAGCGACCTACTCTTAGACCCCTCCCCCCAGCCTACACAGACACACAGAATGCCCAGAACCCCAGGGGCTAGCCACGAGGCAAGAGATCGGAGGGTTCCCGATTGGAAATTCCCTTGCAAAAAGACTGCCTCATCCTAGCCCTGCTCATTTGGGGTCTTTAGCTCAGCTACCCGTGCACACAGGGCTCCCAATCAGCTTTTAATTGCCCGCTTCTTAAATATAAACAGATAACCAAGATAAAATAGAGAAATCAAAATATATAAACAGAAAATACAACCCCAGAGGAACTAAAGATAACACAAGAAATAGAACTGTATTTCAAAAGAATCAAATTGGTATGACCAGGAAAATTAAAGATGAGAAACTTGAGACCAGACTATACTGTACTGTCAATGAAAAAGGAATAATCAAATAAGAGCGAACTCTGAGAAATTAAAAACTGAATTGCTAAAATAACAATTCAATAGAATTAAAAGATAAATTTAAGGGGTCCTCCCAGAATGTAAGACCAAGATAAAAGGGGCAGAAAATACAAGAAGAAAATAAGAAAAATAAAAGATTTATTTAGGGGTTTCAATAGCTGACTAATGGAAGTTCTAGAAAAAATTAATTTTAAAAAGGGAGTGGGAAAAAGAATTAGCAAAGAAAAAATACGAGAAATTTTCTCACAACTAAACAACATAAGTCTCTAGAATAGAAAGAACCACTGAATGCTCAGCAGATAAATGCAAAATGATCCACGCATAGACACATTGTTTGAAATGTTAGAACACCAAAAGTAGAGAGACAATGTTAAAGGCTTCAAGAAAGAAAAAAATATAAGTTATGTATAAAGGACTGGGTACCAAAATGGCACCAAATTTCTCAATAGTAACATTGAATGCAATATTTTCAATATCGTCAAAATTCTGATAGAAATAATTTTCAACTAGAGTTAATATCGCCAGCCAAACTGCTGATCAACATGAGGCTAAAAGAAAGACAGTCTCAGAAAATTTACCTCCAGTTCACCCTTTTTAAAGGAAATTACTTGAGAATGTGTGCCAGCAAAATGAGGGCGTAAACTAAGGAAAAAGAGCACATAGTATCCAAGAAACAATGGGCCAACCCAGCAAAACAGCCAGGAGAAATCGCAGAAGACAAGCAGTGCAGCAGATCCGAGAGGAGCCAGTCCGCTCAGGAAACAGAGACCTTGGAAAGAGAGGAGGGAATAAAATGCAGAATTGGATGCAGAGGCCAGAAACCAACGAAAACATGCTAATGGCAAATAGGACAAGGAGAAAGAGGCAGGTAGACATTCTGGTGGAGAAATGATATTCAAAAAAAAGAAAATACAATCATAGTACACTACTAGGCTCTGCAATGAACAGTGTTTAAATAGTGCAGTTTTTATGGGGTTAAATAGGGTTTTTTGCTAAACCCTCACCTATCATAGCAGGAATGCAGTGACTAACGTTAAAGATACACAAATCAAGAAATGGAAGTGGGAGCGTGGTACTGGAAGCGATTAGAGACACTGCAGATAGTGGCCAAAGCAGCTGAAAGTGGCCCCTGGGAGGAGGACCAGGGAACCGGGTGGACGTGGGGCAGAGAGCCATTGTTTTAAACCAACTATACAATAAATTGAGGCGCTTTTTTGAAATTGCTTTCGCGCTGGCTGCAGAGTGGAACTCTGACCGGAGGAGGTCGGGGGCAGGCGCAGGGACACTGGTTAGAATGCTGCAGCCACGCAGGCAGGAATCGAGGGTTATTGGACTAGATCGGTGGCGGTGGGGATGGGGACAAGATGAGAAACCACCATCAGGAAAGCGGATCATGGCCTTGCTGTTGGGTTGGGCGAAGGGACGTGAGAGGGTGGGGATCCCGGCATGACGCCCGGTTTCTTGCTTGTAGGTGTGGGTGGGCAGCGGGGCCGTCTCCTGAGAGTCCTGGCGAGAACCAGGTTGTCAGGAGGGAGGAGCAGGCTCGGGGAGACAGGTTGAATCCGAGGTGCTCGGGAGACATCCCAGAGAAGATGCCTGAGGCCAATCAGATATCCAGGGGGAGGCGGTAGCCAAAGCTGTTCATGGGATGAGTTCTCCCAGGGAGGGGTCGAGGACAGAGAGAAGTAGTGGGTACGAGGTGACATTGGTCTCACGTCAGACACATCGGCACATGGATTGGCACGATCTCAACATAGCCACACAGTCTCAGCATCCTTATGACCCACACTCCCCAAAGGTGACCCGTTGCTTTAATATTAAATTAAGATAGTGCCCGCGCTCATCCCACGTGCTGCGGGAGACCCCTGCCAGCGTTTCCGTGGTTTCCAGGGAGCCCCACCTTCCCTGGAGGTGTAAGAGACTCCTTTCAGACGCTTGCCCTCCAGAAGGGCTGGATGACACGTTTGTACTGTTTAAGCCACCGAGTCTGCGGTAATTTGTTACAGCGACATCAGGATACAGCACAGGGTCAGGATGCACGAGGTTGGGGGCTGGGGGGGCGGGTAGGCAAAGCCTAAGGGGAAATGCTGCGCCAGGGGCAGCCTGGAAGAGGGGGATTCGGGGTCAAAGGGACCGTCGCCTCCCTTGGGACATCATGGTGAGGCGGCAGGACAAGGAGTTGGGCCTGATGGCCAAGCAGCCCCTCCCACAGAGCCACTCCTGAGGGAGGAAACCTGGAGGGGATGGGTCCCCTTCCAGGAACAGGGGCCGCGAGACCCTGGGTCTGTGGCTGAGGAAGCGGCAGACGCTGCCATCCCGCAGTGTCTCTGGAAGGGATTCGGGTTCTTTAGTTCACTGCCGCCAAGCCCCGGGCCTCAGGGAGGAGCTGGTCAGTTCCAGATGTGTTCACTACCAGACCGGGAGCAACGCAGGCGCAGGTCTCTGTTGGACCCGTCTCTGGACCCCTTGCCAGGGCCAGCTGCCCAGCAGGCACCAAGGGGCATGTGTAGAGGGCAGCGAGGGAAGAAAGCCCAGACCCACCTGGGACAGCTACAGAAAAGAGAATATTCTTGGGCCCATGCAGTGATCCAGCTATGTTCCTGGGCCTCTTGAATGGAAAATTCCAGAGCACCTTCAACCTTAGTCCCTCACCTACCTGGATGAGATCCTAAGTGTCTCTCTTGCCTTTGTGCTCATAATTCCAGAAGAGCCCAGGGTTCTCCCAGGTTGTCGGTGGCAGCACAGCCTTAGGTAAAATCCCAAGAAATGACACTGGACAAATGTCTTGAGTTCTGTAGTCCTCAGTCTTTCCCTGAGAAATGGGTCATGTGATAGTGTCAACCTCAGTGCTGTGCTAAGGACTAGGTGAAGTCAGGAGTATAAACTTCCTGGGATAAAGTAAGTGCTCAAGAAATGTTTTTTTTATCTTTAAAAGTCTGCAGACCAAATTTCTGGGTCACACTCTGGCCTATCAAGCGCTGGGTATCCTAAGGAGACAAGTGCTCTGGGCCACCCAGAACTTTCTGGGTTTGGCAAGTGATTAGACCCTTGGCCCCCACCAGCCACTTTTCCAACCCCAGGGTCCTGTTGATAAAGTTTCTAAAGAATGGGTGAAGAATCCTAGGAATTCCTTCTAAGAATTTACCTACAGATGGTAAAGGACAAGAAAGCAAAAGTACATAATAGTATTTGTAATGGCGAAAATTGAAAATGATCTCCATGTCCAAGAGTAAAGGTATTGTTAAAAAAATGAAATGGGTTTCCTGTGTAGAAGGTTAGGCATCCATATGAAGGTATCTAAGCATTTTCTAAAAATGATGATGACATATCTGTATGGAAATAGAAATATTTCATGATATATTAAAAATTCTATTATTAAAAACTATAGTAATATAAGCCCATTTTGGTGTGTATGTATGTTGAATACATAGAAATATCTACTCACACATACATATCTTAGATGCATATACACATATACATATATAACATATATAAGAAAGCATGTATATGTGTATATCTGTGTATGCATGTATATATATATACGTAGAAAATGGGAAAATAGCCTGTAATTAAATAGAGCAAAAAGTTAGCAATTGAAATGGCAGAATTTCAGATGTCACTTATTTTCTTCTTTATAGTTTTATGCATTGTCTGAAAAAAATTTCAATATGTATATACTAATCTTTTTCACTTTTTTAAAATAAAGTATTTTAGACATTCAAACAGCATCCACAATGTAATGAAATATCATGAACTGTCAGCTTAAAACACATATTACTTTTATTGAGAGAAGAATTATTTTGTCATTTCAAAATGCATATTCCTTTTTATAATTCAAGATACACAGAAACGTATGAAATAGTTTCTAGTGTGCCTCAATTTTCATTGAATTATGAACATTTATTGAAAAACTTAAAATGTAATATGAACAATTGGAAAATATATACCGCTTTTTGGATGGAAAACCTTAATTTAAAAATGTTAATTCTCTCAACACTAATATATAAATTTAACATACTTTCAATTATGGTACCATTTGTAATTGGCTGAAATAATCATACAGTTCATGTGAAAAAATATATGCCTAAGAATGGCCAAAAATATATTTAAAGAAGGACATCTTCCTTGCCTTCCGGATATTAAAATATGCCATAAAGCCATCAGAATCTAATAATATGGTATTGGCATAGGATTATTGAATTTACAAAAAACTTTGGAACAGAATAAAGAGCCCAGAATACATCCTAGTATATATGAGAATTTAATACATAACGCGTAACAAACAATTTACCTCGGTTAGGCAAAAAATGTTAATAAACAACGTTGGCAAAAAGTAGCTATCCATTTATAATAAAATGAAGTTAGATCCTCACCTCACACCACATAAAAAATCAAGTGCCAATGGATTCATACGACTTAAATGTAAAAATATTATAAAATACAAGCCTTCAGAGAAATTGTAAGTATGTATAAGCCAGGGATTATGGGGACATTTTTACCTATGACAAGAAACCTAAAATCTATAAAGAAATAGATAATCATTTTTGACTACATAAAATTTAATCTCATCCAATTAATTTTTTATTTCAGATAATTGTACTTTTTGGTTCTAGAATTCCCATTTGCTTGTTTTTATAGTATATGTCTCTGCTGAGGTTTTCTAGTTAATCATTCCTTATTAGAATATTTTTCTTCATGTCCTTGAGCATAGTCACAATAGCTGCTTTAAAATTCTTGTCTCTTAATTCTAACATCTGGGTCCCGTTGAGGTTGGTCTTCATTGATTGCCTTTTCTATTGAATATGGTTCACATTTTCCCATTTCCTCCTATGTCTAGTAATTTTGGATTGTATCCTGGACGCTGTCAATAATAAGTTGTAAAGACTGTGGATTCTATTATATTCCTGTGAAAGAGTGTTGATTTTTTACTTTAGTAGGCAGTCGGGTTGGCTGAACTCGAACTTCGAACTCTTTTTCCCCTATTGTAGGCAGCAGCTGAGATCTCTTTTCAGTCACTTTAGCCACAGTTAGGATTCCAGGAGCTTCCCAGGTGAATTTACAGTTCAGAAAATAGCCTGAAGTTTGGGTGGCGTTTAGAAGCAAAATTTGGAACATCCCCTCCGTGGAGTTCTCCTTCCTTGGATTTCCCCCTTCACTTTTTGAATTTAGAGTCCCAAATTCTACACTCTGATTCTTCAGCAAGAATACAGATTTCTATCCAAGGTTTAGCAGACTCGTGTGGCGCTGAGTGGGACCCTCCCTTAGGCGCAAAAATGTAAAAGTAAGAAACTCATTCAATGTTGTTTCCTTCTTCCAACTGTCAGTCTCTTCGATTTCTGCCTGGTTTGGGTCACTTTTTAGCACCCCCCACAGAGCCTTTGAAACTTTTTGTCCAGAATTGATCATCGTTGTCCTTGGGAGAGACTGTCTTTTATAAGATACTCGTTGTTGGAAGTGGAACTCTCTGATGACATAAAATCTGAACTTTTTAAGATGGCGATTCCCATAAACAAAGTTAAAAGACAAACACTAAATTGGGGGACAATATATTTGCAATGCCTATGAGAGGTAAAGAGTTAATTTCTAGCTCTTACAAATTGTTAAGAAAAAGATATGAAAATGTTCCCAGGATATGAATAGGCTCAGAAAAGAGTAAACCCAAATGGCCAATAAACATATGGCTCAGCCTCCTAGTACTCAGGGAAATGCAAATTAAAGCAACAATGAGGTATCACTTCTCGCCCATCAGATTGGCAAAAATTCAAGAGAATGTTAACGCTTACTACTGATGGGGGTGAAAGGAAAAGTATATTTGCATACATAGCTGGCAAAAATGCGAATTGCTACTGCCTTTTTGGAAAGCAAAATGGAAGAAACACATATTTAAAAATCCAAATATGCATACACTTGAACCCAACAATCCCACTCATAAGAATTTGTTTCACACAAATAAATGAAAGCACTCAGATGTAGGATTATATTCTATAAAGGTGTTAAATGCCACAATATTTGTAGTGGCCAAAGAGCTAGAAAGTGTCCACCAATAGCAAAGGGTTTAAATCATGACTCATTCATGCCATGGAACAAGATGCAGCCATTAGAAAGAATAGACTCACTTGGATGGGTTTCCATGATGTATAGGTAATTGAGAAAACCAAGAAATAGATGTAATATGATCCATTGTGTCAAACAAGGAGCCAGTCCTATACATACATGATGCATAAGCCTGTAGAAGGTATGGCAGGATACACCCCAGGCTATTAACATCAGTTTAGGGAAATTAGGGAAGAACTAGGGAGACAGAAAGGCCTGTTTTAAAGGTGTGCATGAAAAAAACAGCATGTGTGATATGCTACATTTACGTACAAAGGTGTGTTTGAAAACAGCGAAACAGAAAGGTGTTTGAGGCGTGATCAGGAAGATGTGCATGGTGAGGTTTGGGGGATTATTAATCTGCTCTTTACACATTTCTATTTTTAAAAAATCTTTTAAGTATGTATAAATTGCATAAATAGAAAAATTAAAGTTATTTTTATCATGAAGAAAGATGTTTAAACTACAGAAGTATATAAAGTAAAAAGTGAAAACTAAAAGATCAACCCTATTTCCATTCCCTAGAATTAATCCCTTTTAACATTTTGATGAGGGTGCTTCCAAATGATATAGATTATATACACACACATATACATTATACATACACTGTATTTTTTTTAAATAAAAAACACTATTTTCTTTTTTTAAGTGAAAATGTCACAAAGAAATAACAATAAAGGGGGCAGGAGGAAATCTGGGAGGTGATGAATACGTTTACGGCCTCGATGGTGGGGATGGTTTCACAGATGTATACATCTCCCCAAACTCATTGAGTTGTTTACATTAAATGTGTACGGTTTTTTATGTCAATCATACGTCAATAAATGATTAAAAGAAAAGATCAAAAGAGAGAAGAAAAGATCAAAGTATTGGCTTTCTGGGAGTGTCAAAATCTGGGTTAGAGAGTCTCACCTGTCCCCTCCTCCACCCCATCTCACCCTGCCTCTGTGTCCTTGACACAGGTGCCTGGGACACTGTCACGGGAGGGCCTGCACCTGAGGCCTCCATCCTCGCACATGCTTTTTAAGGAACTGTCTCCTGCCAGCACCAAGCGTCCATAAAGGAGACTCCGTCACAGCAGCTGTGACTGCGAAGTTCCACCTCCACGTGCCGAAGCGCACAGCACCAGCACGAGCCCGCAGCCCAGCCAGACTGGGGCCATGCTACGTTCACAAGATTAATGTGTGCCACCAGATCCCGCCTTTGTAAAGGAAATGTCCTATGTGAAATTGAAAAGTAATCTTCTGAATGATTCTTCGAAACCATGTGACTATTCTGTGCCCCCAACATTTCATCCCATGATTTTAGCATCCGTGAGTGAACCGTGTTTGAATGAAATATAACATTGGCGATTGCAAAACGGTGATTTTTCTAATTCTATCATTTCTTCTACATTTCCTCTACATTTTTCTGTAAAGAACTTTTCTTCCTGTCCTCTCTTTGAGTATAGGTGTGGATTTATAGATTACTTTGTTAATTCCATGAGCTGTAATCCATTACGATCACTCTTTTTTCTGCTCAGATTGTTCAAAAATTTGGCCAAACTCTTCAAGCTGTCTCCTGTGTCCCTTTGACATGTCCTCACTGGGAGACATGGCTTGCTTTCTTTCACAACAGAATTGGAATAATTGGGAAAATTTAAATATAGATTATATATTAGATCAGTGTTAAACTACTTGGGTGTGATAATGGTATTGTTGTTAAGTGGGAAAACGTCCTTGATCTTAGAAGACATTCTGAAGTATTTCGGGGTGAAATGTTGTGATGTCTGCAACTAATTCTCAAATGGGGGGCGAGGGGAAGAAAACGTTGCAAAATTTTAACAAGTCAGTGAAGCTAGAGTATGTCAATTATACCTTTCTTTCGATTTTTTTTTGCAGGGTTGAAGTTTTTTAAAATGCAAGTTGTGAAAAGGCTGGTCCCCTGTCCAGTCACTGGCTGCCCCCTCCACTGCCACCGTACGGATCCGCACCACCCCCGCTGGTCACGCACATGCTCCTTACCGATCCCACCTTCTCCCCTCCCGCTGGTCCACTTGCACAGAGCTGCCCAAGTGATTGTTCTAAGGCTTAGATGGGAACTTGCCATTTCCATGCCTGAAACTCTTTTAACTCCTAAAACAAAAACTAACTTCCTTCCTGAGGTCCCTAAGGCCATCCACGGACTGGCCCCCCCGCCCGCCTTCCTCACCTCTTGCCCACTCGGTGCACTCCCGACGCAGGGCCTTTGTATAGGCCGTTCCCTCCACCGGCACCCTCTGGGCCCAGATTCTCACCTGGCTTTCGTCTTCTCATCATTCACATTTCTGCTCAATGTCACCTCTATCGAGAAGCCTGCCGTGACCACTCTCACTTAAACAGCTTCCCCATTTTCACCCAGTCAGACTCTCTCTTGACCCAACTTAATTTTCTTCTTAGCACCTGTTTATTGCCTGTCTCCCGCCGGAATGTGATGTGCCCCCAAAGCAGAGGCTCTGCCTAGCCAATGCTGTTCCCTTAGCACTGAGAACAAAGCCAGCACACAGCAGGTGCATGACCAGTACTTACTGAATGAAATGATGTAGACGTTCACTGACTTGGACACATATACATGGATGTGCTTACACACACAAATGCACACAGAGGAAAACACACAAATGCTTACTGAGGTACACACAGAAAAACAGAATCACACAGATACATCAGTGAACAGACACACAATTGTGTAGCTCGTATAAACACATAAACACAAAAACACACTCATACAGACATACAGACTCACACACTAACACACATTAATCTTCAAATATGCATCCACTAATCCCCATGCGCACACAGGCACACACACCCAGACACACAGCAACATGCTCACAAAGACACACTGCACGAAGACACAGACGTTCAGGAGTACAGTCACGAACGCGCACGTACAACCACACATGCACGCGCGTGTGCATGCACACACCCACCTTTGCCTGGCCTAGGCCCTCGTGCCCTTGCCACGCCCAGTTTGGGTGGGCACTGCTGGGCCACTTCGAGACCCTTGGCCAGGAAGACCCCGAACCTCCCAGCAGTGCTCCCCTCCCAGGACAGATGATCTGGAAGGGGGTGGGGGTTTCTGGGCAGGTGCCCCCAGATTTATGAGTGCTCTGAGGCTGCTGTTAGGAGCAGCAATGTCACCGAGGCCATTAGCTGCCTGGGCAGAGCCGTAAAACACACCCAGCTCTGCTCTGACCGCATTCGCTTCTGCAGTCACCCTGCCCCCACAAGCAGTGCCCGAGTGCCAGGGACAGCAGCCCCTCACAGCCAGATACTACTGAGACAAGGGAAGCCAGGAAGCCCCCAGGGCTCCTGAGGTCTACTCACCTGGCAGGATGGAGGGAGGCCCTGTGGGCAGGGGGCAGGCAGATGTGGTGGCTCTCAGTAAGGCAGGGCAAGCTGGTCTGTGCTCTGCCCAGATACAGTGAGCCCCAACAGGGGCTGAGGGGCTGGAGCGAGCGGAGTGGCTAAGATGACACATGGCGCCCCCATGGGTTCCACTGGTGCCTAGAACTCCCAAGGCACACTTGGGACCAGACCCTGGGCAACAAATGAAGCCCAGAGCCCAGTAGCCGGCCCAGCCCAGGCTGGTCTCAGCCCCCTCCCCGGCCCACACTGGACTCCAGTCTGAGCCCTGGTTAGCCCAGTGCCCCCATGGGAGACCTGGGGAAACCTCCGTGGCCATCCTCTCCCCAGCCTCCTGATCGCGTGGAGCCTTCGGGTGGTGTCCTCTGTTGGGCTCAGGAAGTGGGGGGGGGGCAGCTTCCACAGGGGTCCCTACAACACGTTCAAAAGCCTGGAGAGAACAAGTTTGTTCAGGAACTCAATGACATAGCTGTGAACAGGACGAGTGTGATGGAGGGCTGAGGTGGGAGAGGGCAAGGCGGGTTCAAGGCGTGAGAGAAACCCGGGCTGGCTGGAAGAGGCGGTGGGTGGGGAGGGAGGCCCAAGAGCAGGCAACGCCCAAACCACTCAGCCCCAAGACAAGGGCACAGGGAAGCATAGATGGGCCTAGACAAAGGAGTGACTTGACCTGATTTCACGCAATGTCCCTTGCTATCCTGTGCAGCACATGACCATGCAGGTGTGAACCCGGACAGGGAAAAGGGGGAAAGACATTTTACAGTGTGTCAGGGACTGTGCGCCTGCACCCCATTTTTTGCCAGAAAAACACTGCTTGCCCCCAGCATTCAGCCAAGAAGCTGGGTTTCCTCCATTGGTTCACGCATGCGAGCATTCATTCATTCACGCACCCGCCATTGCCTGGGCCTCACGGAGTAAGACGTAAACCAGATCCTCCATCCGGGGGCTACTGTCCAGTAGAGCAAGAGGAAAGGGAAGGAGAGGGAGCCGGGACCAACATTCATGGAGCGCCTACTGTATGCTGGGTGCCATTTCAGACAAGGAAACTGAGGCTGGGGTGAGCCGCCTGCCCCGTTCTCGCAGAGGGTGCCAGCCCCCAGCAGAAAGGCTCCAGAGAGTGACAGGGAGCAGCCTGAGCTACTTCAAGGGTAATTTCCCTCCTTGTCTTCAGGCCCGGCAAGGTTCTAAAGTTCCCAGAAAGGATGAGGCCCTCGGGGATTGGTCCGAGGCCCAGCGCTGCCTCCCCCGCCGCCTGTGATTAATGCCTGACAGTCGCTCCACTTGCAGGGAACTCATCAGACTAATATTTCCTGATGTGAACTCCGTGTCGCCCTCGAATGAGAAATCCCAGCCCCCTCGCGTTCGCGCCCCAGATGAATGGGCTCCCGTCCCCGGTCCCGTGACTGATGCGGCCCGTGTCTGCAGAGGGAGGTCGATAAAGGCCCTTTATCAGCAGAATCGGGGCCTCTCCTGGCCAGCCTTCGAGAGCCCCGGTCCTCCTGTCCACGCTGCTCCCCTGGGGCTGGCCCCGGACAGCCCGCCCGAGATGGGAGGCGAGGCCAATGCAGACGGGAAGACAGGGCCCTGTGAAGGAGGGAGAGGACGTCTCCAGCCCGGTCGGGGACAGTCAGGGCTCTTGGGGACCCGAGGGAAGGGGTGGGGTCTGCCAACATTGAGCCTTGACTTTGAAGCTCCAAGGAGCCAGAGGGCACAAGCCTGCAGCGGAGAGAATTCTGCGTAAGGCAGCCTAGAACCTCCGAAGTTCTGTGGAGGGGAAATGCAGATGCTGAATCCAAGTGCTTGAATGTGCCAGGTGGCCCAGCGCCGGCATTGGTATGCATTGTTGCTTCTGATGCTTACAGAGCCCATGGAGTAAGGCAACATGATCCCATTTTACAGATGAGAAGAGTGAGGCTTAGAGCAGTTAAATGATACTCTATGTGGAGGTATCAGGATTCAACCTTAGATTTCCCTAGCTGTGCTTTTAGCCAGTCTAGTGATATTTATAAAGTGGTGTCTTTGTGCCAGGCATGGAGCTGGTAGGAATACACAAGACAGGCATGTCCCTGCCCAAGTGGAGTGTGTGGTCCTGTGGGGAACTGACATGCAGCCAGGTGACTGTGGTGCCTCTGTGAGAATGTGGGTGGGGACAGGCGCTCAGGGAGTTCTTGCCAAGGAGAGGGGGAGTGTCTCATGTAGCCTTGGCCAGGGCTTCACAGGGGGAAGCCAGCCCAGGACTCTCGGGTGGGTCCTGAGGATGAGCCCTCCTAGAGGTGCCCAAAGTGGAAAGGATCCAGGCTGAAGGTCAAAGCGCCGAAGGTCAAAGCCTGGGTAAGGGATACCCATAATGACCGGAGTAGATAGCAGAATGGAGTTGGGGGGCGGGGTAGGGCGGGGCTTCTGCATGAAGGAGACGGCCTCCTGGGCTCTGGCTGGGCCCAAGCTGGGCTGGCTTAAAGGCGGCGATGGAGAAGGCCAGCTACCCACACCTGAAAGGGACGTCCCTCCTGAGCATGTCCCTCAGCAGCAGGAGATACTAAGAGTCAGGCACTCATCCATCAGCAGGTGATCCATCCACGGTGGGTCCCCAGCCAGAGGGTCAGGGAGCCCTTTTGGTGTTGGGGATGGGGGCTGGCGTGGGTGATGCAGGGGCTTCAAGCCCCAGCCAGGCAGGGTGGGTTCAGGGCCAAGTTCAGGCCCAGCAGGACAAAGGAAGCCTAGGGTGGAAGCCAAATCTCAGCCAACCTAGAGCCAGAGCTCAGGTGGTGAGAGTGACATCAAAAGCCACCTGCTGATGGCACCGTGGCCACCCAGCTGCTGTCTACCCAGTCAGGGTGGGCCTGGGGCTCCTGCTGGAGGAGGCAGCGTAGGCAGCGCTGCACGCCAGGAGCTGGGAGGCTGGGGAGGGGAGCAGACTCAGCCCTGGCGGCAAGAGAGCTTGTCCTTCCCTGGCATCTTGCTGGTGGCGGGCCCCAGGACTGCACGCAGTTTTTCATATTGTAAAGTTTGGGCCCATCTACCCTCTCCCCGCCCCCATCCCACCTGCTCCACCCCATTTCTGATCCTGACCCGATCTGACCCTCAATTCATCCTTGACCCTTTCCCTGTCCCCGACCGCCATTCCTGAGCCTCACCCCATCCTGAAATTCCTTCCCTGTGAGCCTCAGCCCCTTCCTGACTCTCCACTCTTCCTGGCCCCACCCCAGTCCTGAGCGCTCCCCGGTTCAGTTACCCCATTTCTGACTCCTGCCTCCAGCCTGTCGTCCCCACCCCATTCCAGACCCTTCCCCATCCTCCCTGCCCACCTGCTCTGGAATGGCATTAGGATTCGGCCAGGCTCCGGGAGGAGAGAAGAGGGTACTGTTGCTCAAATTCATTACAAAATATTTTAAAGCTGAGAGATTCCTGTTTTCTTTGGGGGCCAAAACATTCCAGTGCGAATTTCAAAATGACCTCATTAAAATGCCCTGTACAAGATCAGCCTGCAGGTTGATTCATCAGAACAGGGGTCTCTCTTGTTGGGGAGGGACTGGGAAGGGCACAGGGGACTTTTGGGTTCTGGTGATGCCGGGAACACAGGGGTATTCATTTGGTAAGATTCATCAAGCGATCTATTTATGATTCGTGCACTTTTCTGTATCTATGCTATACTTCAATAAAAAGTTTTTAAAAATGCTTCGTAGCCTGGGCAGGTTGGGCCCTCAGGGCAACAGAGCTGGCTGCTAGGTCCCTGTGGCAGTGGGGTCACGACCATGCAGGGGGCTGGCCCGGCCAATTCTTCCTTGAACGGCCCTTGGTAAAGCACATCCGGCTCTCTGTTCCCAGGACAGAGCTTCACCCCCACGGGGTGCTGACAACAGGCCCCCCAACCTTAGCCACACAGCCCACTGTCCGCTGGGACCCTGCCTTGTGCCAGCTGCCTTTCCTACCCTAACAGCTGTATTTTTCAGGTACAATATGACAGGCTCAATCTATTCCTGTTATATATTTCCCAGTAAATGGACAAGGTGAAAACAGTGTCAGTTCAAATCACTATCATGACACTTAATTCTGATTTACTGTACCTTTCGCTGCAATCTTGAAAGTGCCTGCATCTGTGCTGAGCTGCGTCGCCCAGCCAGGCCCCCCGGGGTCGACGTTAAGATCAGCTTCAATAAAAGAATTTAGGGGAAGGCAGCCCCAGGTGGGCAGGGGGCAGGCCGGGGCCCAGAGGACGAGCCAGCGGAGACGCCGAAGCCGCTGTTCTTCCACACCTCCCTCCCTCACTCTTTGTCCCCAGCCCTGTGTTTGCAGCAGCTGGGAAATTTATGGAGGCTCCATAAACGGGTTTTACAGACAGCTGTTAGAGCGTGCGGAGCAAGGCTTGGCTGTCGGGGGACCTAGTCGCAGGCTTACAGCCAAGACACTTAAATATTATGGCCCCACATATATAAAAAGTGTGCTGTGCACGTCCTCGGCTGCCTCCCTCCTCCCGACCCAGGAGCACGGGCTATGGCCGGAGAATAGCAGCGCTGGCAGTTGCTGGCTCGGCAGAGACAAAACGCCCACAACCCCTTGCTCCAGCCCCCGCAACCGCCGTGGGGACTCCGGCAGGGCTGGCAGCTCGGAGCAGGGAGACTGCTCCAAACTGCGGTGCCAATGCGTTCCTGCCTCGCTGCCCTGCCCTCCTGGCCCACCGTGCCAGGTGCAGTTCACCACGTTCCCCAAGCCCCAGGGCCTTGCTCCAGCTGTTTCCACTGCCTCAAAAGCTCTCCCTTCCCTCCCCCTGTACCCCACCTTTTCCTCCCCTGCTCCGTTCCTACCTACCCTTGCAGAACCTTCTCAGAGGCATCATCACCACCCTCCAGAGTCAGCTCTCCTGTTATAAATGCTCACAGCCCCCCCGGACTTCTTCATAACATTTATAACAATTGTAATTAAATAATTATTGGTGTCATTATCTGTTTAATGTCTGTCTTCCCCACTGGACAATAAACTCTGTGAAAGCAGGGACTCTGTCTGAACGTATCCCTGATGCCTTGCGCAGGGCCTGGCACTCGATACACATGCAACGAGTGATCGAATGGATGAGTGAAGATGCAGAGATGAATTCCACACAGCCCTCAGACATAGCACAAGGCGATGTGCTCAGTTCCTAAGAGCAGGAGAAAGGTCCATGGATGTTCAGCAAAGAGAAGCCACTGGACAACGGAGAATCAGGGAAGGCTTCCAGGAAGAGGCACCGTCAGACCTCATAAGACAAGTGAAGTGCTTTCATTCAGGAGCCCTGGCCATGAAGCTTAAAGTGTGAGACAGTGGGCTATCCCCTTAGTCTCTTTAAGCCTCAACTTCCCTGTCTTTAAAATGGGGCTAACAATGGTGCCTCCATCATACAGTTGTTTGAAGGTCAAGTGTACTTAGCACAGCACAATCATAAGAGTTCCTTAACTCCATCACTACTAAATATAGCTAGACCTCACAAAGCCCCGCTGCCTCGGAAGCCATGTTTGTGTCTTATAACTTCAGCCTGAGCTATTTGACCCCGGGGAGAATGTCTGACCTGATAAGAGCCAATTGTAGGCCAGCCAGTGACCTATGACCTATGGCTGGGCCAATAAGATTTCCTCTCTTGGGTGATTGATTGAAGAGACAAGGGAATTTGCAGGAAGAGTAGAAAAGGAAAGTTCCATGATGAAAAATATTGCACAACAAAATAGAAATTATAATTAAGCACAAGCAGTCAGAGAAAACCAGCTCCCAGACCATCTGCGGCCTTAGAATGAAAGTCATTTTTTTCTGTTTGAAGAGGCAAGATAGTAGTGCAGTTAAATTTGACTTCTCACTCAAAAATGTACTAGCTGTGTGACCTTGGGCAGAATACTTAACCTCTCTGGGCTTCGATTTTCTTGTTTGTAAAATAGGAATGATTTAAGCATTTATCTCAGAAAGTCGTGTGGATTCAGTGAGATGACGTGGGAGATTATATCACCATTCACTCCTTCTCGTCAGTAACAACCAGCCTCGCCTAAACATATTGCGACTGCTTAAGACTTAGCACTACCTTCGGGCCTCTGATCTTTTGTGGATAGAAAACAGGCTGAGAAATGTGCTCAACCCCCAAACTGGGCATATTCTCCGAAATGGAAAAGGATAGGTGGAGCCATATGAAATTGCCAATATTCAACCATTTTGGTTCCTAAAAGTGGATTTCCATATGGTTCAACTATAGAAGAGGCAGGATCTTCCCGAGAGCCAGGAGCCATGGATGACAGCAGACAGGGGCATTCCTCCCGGGGGATGGAATCGGGGCCTAATCAAGGCCCAGGGAAGGAACCCTTGAAATGTGTGTCCAACAGGATTTCAGAGTTTGTACAGAGCTGTGACTGTCATGTGTCTCCCGCTCATGTCCCTTTAGAATGGAGGTGTTTGAGACTGCCCTGCCACATTGCAACATGTGTATTAGGCTTGCGGTGGGAGGTAGCTGGTCTTTTTGGTTCATAGAGCTCTGAACCAAGATAAGCCAGTCATCTCTTCACTCTGATGAGGGAATTCCAGGCATGACACAAGATCCTAGACTTTGAGCTTCAACTTGAACTAGTGGCTGGATGGGACTTGGGATTGCCTGTCTGGAGGTGAGCACGTTCTACCTGTAGGAGGTAGATGGAATTGAATATATGGTGACCAGAAGAACAGACCATTCTAGATTGTTCTATTGGCCACTAATGCTCCAAGACCTTGAGGTCAGTCTTGGCCATGTGACTCACTTTGGCCAATAAAATGTGAGTGGGAGTGACGTGTCACTCTAAGCAGAAACTGTTAGAGCCAGTTTGTGCTTTGTCACCCTCTCTTTCCTGCTAAAATGACAAACACGACCAGTAATGTTCCAGACAGAAAATGCTCCAGCAGCCTGGACCCTGGAAGAACAACAAATGTTTGGCCAAATCACAGCCGACTATCCCTGGACAGGTGGTATGAGTGAGAGACAGATTTTGGCAGCTGTAAGACCCTGGGATTTTGAGTTTGTTACTGACTGACGTAGTGATGTGCTAATAACTTAGCACAGAGCCTGGCTCAAAGTAAGTGCCATCGTTATTTTTTTCCTATCTCTTGAAAGTCAAAGGATCATATTAAAAGGCCAGGAGGCATAAAGTGCGAGTTTGGTTTGGTAAAGACTTCGACGGAACTGGAGCGAAGGCTGCATGGAGGGGAGGAGTGGGCTATAAAAGTGAAAAACGGAGGCCAGATCGCGAAGGACTTGTGATAGAAGCCATGTGTCTGGCTTAACCAGGGTAGGGTACAAAATAAAATCACCTTTGACGTTCCAATGACACTAAGGCCCCATGTCCCCATCAGAAGAGAGAGTGTCTCTCTTACCCCCTCACCCCATGTTAAATCTGAACCCCTCAGCAGGAGTCAGTTGAGGTTACTGCTGTCTCACGGAGAGAATCAGAAAATCTCATCTGTCCACCAGAGGGAGGGCCTGTGTTCCTGGCCGCTGGTTTCACTGCCGCACGGCGTCACAGCTGAACACAGACTGGCCCAAAGCAAGCAGCATAATAGAAACAATTGATGGACCTCACCACACTAAAATGTAAAACTTCTAAATGACAACAGACACCATAAACAAGCTAAAAACAAGCTATAGCCTGAGAGAAAATATTTGCAATTTATGTAACAGATGAGGGATTAGCATCCAGAATATATAAAGAATTCTAAAAAATCAATAAGAAAAAGACAAATGGCCCAATAGAACACTAAGCAAATGATAAAAAACAGTCAATTTATAGAAAAGGAAATTCAAATGGCCAATAAACTTGAGGAATGTTCAATTTCACTAGTAATCAAGGAAATAAAACATTAAACTACCATGAACTATATTTCACTCATCAGATTGGCAAAAAAAGTTTGATATTAAATGTTAGTGAGGGCGTGTGGTAATGAGGACTCTTGAATACTGCTGGTGACAATGCAAATTGGCACAAGCACTTTGAAGGACAAGAAGTCCGCTTGCTAGTATCTGCCCTGGAGAAAACGTTTGCTCATGTGCACACTAGGCTTCTAGGAGGAGTTTCACTGCAGTATTGGCCATAAGAATAAAAAATTGGAGAAAGCCTAAATGTCCATCAGTAGGGGATTCGCTAAATAAACTACAGCGCAGCCCTACTCTGAAGTACTATGCAGCTGTTTAAAAGAACAGAGTCCAAAAAAAAAAAAAAAAAGAAGAAGAAGAACAGAGTCAATCTGTGACTTCATATGAAGAAAGATTGTTGGGTGAATAAAGCAGGTGGCAAAAAACACATAAAGTAGGACATCTTTTATATAGAGATGAGAGAGAGAATCAGAAACATGCAAAATAATTTATTTTTTATTCATATAGATGCATAAAAAATATTGGGAAGGATGATTCAAAAGGAAGTAAGGGTAGCAATCTCAGACTTCAGGAAGGGACCTCGTATGGGGGTGGTGGGGGTAAGGAAGTGGTCGCAAGGAATCAAAAGGGCATAAAGCCCTTAACAGTTCTGCATTTTTCACAAAAGAGAAAAGGGAGAAAGTATTTATGGACTGCTTATGTAATTGAGAATTATTATTTATGAAGAGAAGAATAGACTGGCAGCCCAGCGAACCCCTTCCCACTGGCAGAAAGACGGGAGGGAGCCGGCGCACACGCATGCGCACCACTAACGAGGGGGAGCGGTTATTTTTCAGGGTGCAGTGGGGGCGGAAACAGTGGGCCAGTCAGGACAAGCTGACGGCTGTAACTAACACCACCACCGTCTCAGTGCCTCGACACAAGTTTCTCTCTCATTCCCTTCACAAGTCAGTGTGGCGTAGGGGGAAGGCTCTGTTCCACACAGTCTCTCAGGGACCCAGGCGCCTCCTTTCCATGTTACGGTTCTGTCATCTTGTGGCACCTTGTCTTCCAGGCCTGGAAGTGACCATACCTCGAATTCTATTGGCCAGAACTTAGTCACATGGCTCTACCTGGCTGCAAGGGAGGCTGGGAAATGTAGTCCAGCTGGGTGCTCAGGAAGCAAAATGGCCTGGTGGCGACATAGCAGTCTCTACTACACTCAGCTATGGTGGCTCCAGCTCATATTTGCACAGTTGTTTTAGGACACATCCCAGCCCCCCTTCTCACAGCACCTCCCCCACAGCACCTTCTGTCCCCCACCTCCCTGCATCAAGCCATTTTCCCCAAGGTACCCTCATGGCGTTGGCTTGGGAAGGGTAGACCATCCTCTGAGCCTAGACCACCTCCTTCCCATCTCAGTGTCTTGGCCCTGGACAGAAGAGGAAATCCCTCCCACCCCCCAGGTCCAAATGCACACCCTGTTTTTAATCACCAGGGACTATTTCCCCCAGGGAGAAACTTCACCTTGCTACACGGGGCTAAGGGATACAGATTTCATCAGAAGCTTATGTGATGCTTTGGAAAGGTTCTGAGTAGGGCACTGATGTGACGAAATCCATGCCTCAGAAATTGGTGACAGCAGTGAGGAGGGTGGATTGGGTACGGAGGGGTGACAGGGCCCCTGCCATGGTGCTCAAAGTGACTGGATCACTTAGGTTAGTCGTGGCCTAAGAAGACCACTAAGAAATACCCAGCTTTCCTCAAAACAGGCAAAGAACATGTCTCTGTATTTCCCAGCCTCCTGAAAGTAGGTCATCTGAGAAGATGGACTTGCAGACACTGGCCAGTCTCTGACACGGGACACAGGCACTGGACCAGGTGCGGGAAGCGGCTGGGTCAGTGGGACCAGAGCAGGGAAAGGGAGGGGAAGCTGTGAGCCAAGGCTGTCTCGGGGGCAGGAGTGTGGCCAGGGCAGGCACCTGCAAAGTCACACCCACGCTCAGGAGAGCCCCGTGCTTGGTTTAATGCTCTGCTGTTGCTGTTTTGAAATTCTTACTAATTTTACCCTTGAACTTGTGTTTAGTAAGTAAAGAGAATGGGATGATGGAGCACGCGTGTGAGCAGAGGAGATAACACGCAGTATGTGCAGCCACTGCTCCTGGCCGCCCCCTCCGCGCAGAGCGTTTTCAACACCCGTGAGCACAGATTTCCCACGGACCCGCAGCGCCCGGGAGTCCAGTGAGACTCAAAGCATGTCCCTTCTGTGACTGAGCGAGTGCGGTGCTGACACTTCCCCGTCAAATCAGAACATGCTTCAAACAGAGTGTTCTAAGCAGCATGAACTACCAGGCAACCATATCAATTCTTTCTTATCCACATTACTTCCCTGCATTCGCCAACCACTGAAGCTGAAAACCGCGACCCAGAGGAAAGGAAAAGGCAGAGTGGCCACAACTCCTTCTCCTTCCAGTCCTTCCTTACTCGTCTGTAAGCTGAAGGTAGACAGCATATATCAAGAAGTGAAATAAAAACGGCGAGTTGGACTGGGAGCAGTAGCTCACAGCTGTAATCCCAGTGCTTTGGGAGGCCGAGGTGGGAGGATTGCTTAAGGCCAGGAGTTCGAGACCAGCCTGCACAACATAGTGAGATCCTGGTCTCTAGGAAAAAATAAGAAAAATTAGCCAGTGTGGTGGCACATGCCACAGTCCCAGCTACTTGGGAAGCTGAGGTGGGTGAATTGCTTGAGCCCAGGAGTTTGAGGCTGCAGCAAACTATGACTGTGCTACTGCACTCCGGCCTGGGTGGCAGAGTGAGCCCCTGTCTCTTATAAAAAAAAAAAAAACAAGCAAAAACCAGTGAGTTGGTTTTGTGCAGCATTTCTGCTGTTCTAGTAAGAACAAAATACTTGTGTCTACATGAGCTATGAAATATGTGTGTAACTTAGCTGATTTCTGCATACAAGTTAAATGCTCTAATATTTGCATTAAAAACTGACTTTGCAAAATATTAAGCAAGGTTTATGTTAATAATTTGAAATTATATTATTTCTTTACTTAGAGTGACATTAAATAGGACATATAAACCATTGTAATAAGAGAGAGACCACCGAGGAAAGGAAAAAACTTTTTATTTTAATATTTTTTGTGGCACCATTCCACTGCTTTTTGAAAAGGGGGCTCACATTTTCATTTTGCAACTGGGCCCTACAAATTATGTTGCCAGCCCTAAGTGCGAGATTGCACCTGGGATCTCAGGACCCGGGGAAAGTCTTGCTGCTGGGAAAGCACTTTAGCTTACTTGTTGCTTGACCAGGGGTTTGAGCTCTTTTGAATTTGGCCTTGTCTGATCCTGGTAGCAGATTTCCCATGGTTCAGAGCTAGGCTTGAGCCAGGCTGCCTCAGTTCAAGTCCCAGCTCTGCTTTTGCTGGCTGTTTGATTTCAGGCAAGTTACTTGACCTCTCTGTGCCTCCATTTTGCCATCTCTTGAATGGGGATTTTGAAAATAGTATGTGCCTCAAAGACTTGTTGAGATGGTTAGATGAGTTAATACCTGCAAAGTGTTTAGAACGGCCTTGGGGACCTACAATTGGGACTCTATGTGTAAGCTGTTATTGTCACAGTAGTGGGGGAAGCTCCCAGGTGCCCTCTCCTCTTACATGTTGGTGATGCAAGAAGACTGGGCCAAACTCAGTCCTCGTGCTGAGGAAGGGGAAGGGGCCGCAGGGAACGGGGCTCTCCCGTGAGCCCTGGGCTTCGGGGCTGGGGTGGGGAACGTGTTGTCTCCAGGGCCGAGTGAGGCCATGAAGGCGGCAGTGGGTCTGGGGCTGTGTTGGGGGGATGCTGGGGATCTCTTGGTCTCCATGTCTGTATTAACAAAGGGCTGCCATACATAGGACCACAGACTAGGTGGCTCAAACAACAGAAATTTGTTTTCTCACAGTTCTGGAGGCTGGAAGTCCAAGATCGAGGCGTCAGCAGGGTTGGTCTCTTCTGAGGCCTTTCTCCTTGGCTGCAGGTGGCCGTCCTCTCCCTGGGTCTTCACATGGTCGTCCCTCCATGTGTGTCCGAGTCCTCAGATCCTCTTCTTACAGGGACACCAGTTATATTGGATTAGGGCCCACCCTAGTATCCTCATTTTAACTTAATTACCTCTTTAAAGCCCGCCTCCCCCCACCCCCCACCCAGACACAGTCACATTCTGCAGTGCTGGGTGTCAGGACTCCAACATAAGGATTTGGGGAGACACAATTGAGCCCTAACAATGTCTGTGAGTGGGAGGCTGTCCTGTGGGTCCCTGTGGCCGCATGATCGTACACCTGTGTGTCTGTGTCAGGGTCTGAGTGTCTGACCTTAGGGGCTCTGTCCTGCAAGTCTCCGGGGCTGGGGCTCTGGCTCTCACTGTGCCTTTGCTCGTGAGAGCTCAACACATTCCGTGTCAACTCGACTGTGCTGTGAGTGTGTCTGTGAGTCACTCTGCAATCCGGAACATCACAGGTCTGTGAGACTGGGGCCTGTGAGAATGGGATATGCTCTCCCCTGGGTCCCTAGGAATAGGAGTCACAGCATGTGATTGAAATCTCCCGTCGATGGGCATGTGGCTGGAAGGCAGGATTTGAAAGGAGAGGAGCAGGAGCATATTAATTTGAGATTTGGAAGAAGACAGGGTGTTTACAAAAGCAGAGGAACGGCGGGCTGAGCATATGTTGGCACGACGGTGCGAGGACGGCAGCTGAGGCTGGGCTGGCTCCAGTGTGCATTCTGTGGCATGCTGGCATCTTCAAAACTGTCACAAAACCAGATACAGAAACAAAACAATGGGACTGAGGGAATCCGGCGGGGGCTGGCGGAGGAGGAAGCAGCAGGCCAGGGAGGGTGGAGACCACAAAGAGCCTCCTCGTCTCGGCACACAGCCGGCCCCTCCGGCACCAACTCGCTCTTGCCAGAAAGAAACCTGCGCACGGTCAGGCCTGGGGCAGCCGGGTGGCTGTGACCCTCGCTAGCAGCCCCCACTCGGACTGTGCTCAGTTCTTTGCAGGACTCATCTCTCTTCCTCCCTATCAGCCTGCACGCTGAGGCAGTTATTAATTCCCACTGAAGAGCTGAGGGAACTGAGACCCAGAGAGGTACAATGACCGGGTCAGGCTGTAACAGCCAGATTTGAACTGAAGTCTGTCTGCTTGCTCCCAGGATGCTGGGGGTGGTGCTTGGTTAAGAAATGAATGAATTGAATTGAATCGAATCGAATTGAATGATAAAATATTCCCTGTGCTTTGTTTGCCTCCAGGGCAACCGCTAACCCTCACCACCGCCCCTCTGGCCTGTAATACATGGCATCGATCACTTTGATCTATTCTTTTTGGAAAACCAATGGCAGATAAGACACCTGGACCCTGGTGGCTCCTGACCCAGGGAGCAGACTCCTCCTGGGGAAGAAAACAGGAGGGGGCTGGGCAGGATGGACATTCTGTTCCCGCCTTCTCCCCTCACGCCCAGACACCAAGTTCTATCCTTGGTTTGGCTCAGCTGTGGACTTGGGTTTGAGTCCCAGCTCTGCCAAATGCTGGCCCGTTCTTTTCTTTTCTCTCCTGTTCTTGCCTTACGTTTTCATCCCTCCCTTTATTTCATGGAACGGGCTTAAATGCACAGCTCTTTGAGGATATTCTTTCATTTCCAGGTCTTGGGGTACAAATTATCCCCTTGGTTGCACCCACTGGGTCTTTCTCTTAATGCCTTAATTCCTTCTGTGCTTTGTAATTTTTGTCTATTAACTCACACTAAAGTAGGCCTGTTTTCCCTCCGTCTCCCGTGTGCCCTGGGTTGTATCTTCAGAGCAGTTTGAATGTGGTGTCTACCGGGGAGCCAAGGTTTCCTCTGGGCCCGGACGAGAGTGCTGATTAATTCTGCAGGGCAAGTGCCCTTGGCTCAGGCTTTACGCTGGAGCACCAGGCAGGCCTGGGCTCCTGTTTGCTTTTTCCACTTCCGGCCCAGTTGAAGGGCAAGACGTGTTGCCTCTTTTGCAGACCAGTAGGCAAAATTTTTCTACCCAAGTTCTGATAGGTCGAGCTGCTGTCCTTGTTTATTTGTAAGTGTGGTACCTTCTAATTTCTGCAATGCTGTCTTCTTCACGATCCAGCATGACCTGGACATGTCTTGTGACTAGCTCCTTTCTTCCCCTTCTAGTTCCCAAGTTTATTGTGTTTTCTTACCTAAGTCATACTATGTAATGTTATTTGCATCCCAATTCTGTTGCCACAGATTTCTTTGAGGGTCAAAGTCCGCATCTAACTGTGGCTTTGGGCCCAAACTACAAGTTTTGATAAGGAGTGATTTCCAACGCAAGCCTTCCAATTTGCCATCACGATTCCATTTCTGACCTTTCATTGATTCACGAGTGTTTTGTTTACTTCCCAAGCTTTCCTTTTTCTTACTCTTTTGTCAGTTCTAACAGACTTTTAGAGTGGATACTAACTAGAAAAAATAGCTAGAGAGGTGTCTGGAGATGGTTTATTTAAGTTGAATGCCTAACTATGTCAACAGTGCCGGATCATCAGTATACCAGCCAGTTATGGAGTGGCCAGGTCAAATCCCAGCCCCTGACTTCGCCATGTCACTTGGCGGCCCCAGCTCTACTAACAGTGTTGGGGCCGCTGACTGCTCATCGGAAAGATGGTGAGAGTCGCGGACAGAGTAATTCTGTCCCTCTTTCCCTTGGCAAGCACTTCTCTGTGGCTGCTGGCTTTATGCACATATCTCAGTTCCAGCCATCACACCCACAGGACCTGAGGCACCCAACCCATACCCATCCCCCGTGAACCCTTCAATCGCTGCCCCAACTCCGAGTCCCTCTTTATCTGGCTCCTGGTGCCTCTTCTTTATTGGCTTTGAACTCAACCGTGCATTTACATGTCTTGGTCATATTTTATCTAGTATTTTAATGTATATAGAGCAAGAAGGGGGATTTCCCATCTTGCCTGCAGTGGTCTAAATGTTTATGCCCCCCCACCCGCAAATTCATATATTGAAACCTAATCACCAAAGTTATGGTGCAATAAGGTGGGGTCTTTGGGAGGTGATTAGGTCATGAGGGCTCTGCCCTTGTGAATGGGATTGACATCCTTATAAAAGAGGCCCCAGAGAGCTGCCACCCCCCCTGCCGTGTGAGGACACAGTGAGAAGGCACCATCTATGAAGCAGAGAGCCCTTGCAAGACATCAGATCTGCTGGCACCTTGATCTTGGACTTCCCAGTCTCTAGGACTGTAAGAAATAAATGTCTATTGTTTAAAAATTTTCCAGTCTATGGTATTTTGTTACAGCAGCCTGAATGGACTGAGATATCGGCTCAGTGCAGTACATTAATTAGAAGTCTTTGGCACAATTAGCTATATTCCTTTCAGTAAGACACTTAGCTTCTTTGAATCTCAGTTTTTTCATGTATAAAATGAATAGATCCTATAATAGAAATATCTACAAAATAGATTTTTACAAGTACATGTATACAGGTGTGCAGAGTTTAGCATATAACATCTACTATAGGCCTGGAACATAGCAGATGTCCAGTAAATGACAGGTGCTATTGTCATTTTTGCTCCTAATTTAAAATAAAGATTGTGGGCTCAGAGAGACTGAGTAACCTGCTTAAAGTCACACAGCTGGTCAGTGATATAACCTCCAGATGTCTGAGTTTTCCAAGCCCAGGAGCCAGCCATGTGAGGGGTCTTCAGCATGACCTAGGACCCAGTCACTGTCTGAATACAACTTCATGAGAGAACCCAACTGAGAACTGCTTAGCAGAACCCAGTCAACCCCCAGGTTGATGAGCACAGCAAATGGTTGCATTCATTGTAAGCCACTGTTTGGTGAAGGCTTGTCACACATCAACAGATAGAGGAATACTGTCCTATTGCCTAGCAGGCACAGTTAACTCCTTGGTGGACGTGGAGAAACAGAGAGGTGCATCATTTGTTCATTAAGCCACTCAGTCGACAAACACATATCAAGCCCTACTGTGCCCCGGGCTCTTTGCTGGGCACTTGGGATTCAGTGGCGAACAAGACAGACAAGACAGGAAACAAACAAACAATTAAACAAAAAAGAAAACATCAGGTAGTGATCAGTAGTGATAAGTGCTAAGATTAAAATAAAACTTGATGGGATAGAATGAAAAATGGGGGCTTTCCAACATAGGGGATCAGGGAAGTTTGCTCTGAAGAGGTGGGTTTAAGTTGAGAATATCAAGAACTATGATCTGGCAGCGGAACACTCCAGGCAGAAAGATTTGCTAGTGCAAACACCCAGCAGGGGCAATGAGCTTGGCGCGTCTGGGCATCCTTCGAGGGTCAACATGGCTAGAACAGGGTGGGAGCAAAGGACAGGAGAGGACGTCTGAGAGACAGGCAGAGGCCACAACACAGAGGGCTCTATAGGCCACAGAAAAGATTCTGGATTTTTTTCTAAATGCAATGGGAAGGCACTGGTGGGTATTTTAGCAAGCAGTTTATCAATCAGAATAGGATAGGTTCTGCTGCAGTAACAAATAAGCCCTAAAATCTCACTGGCCTGCTCCAATAGATGTTTGTTTCTCTGCTATGTCTCAGTCTACCACTGTCTACAGGATTTCTTCTAAACTGTAACACAGCAGCTCAGGTTGCCTCCATCTTGTGGCTCCATCATTTTGTAGCTTCAGGGTCACCCTGAGCTTATCTACCTGGGGACAGGTAGAAGGGTGTCTCAGCCTATTTTTGTGTTGCTATACTTGAGGCTGGGTGATGTATAAAGAAAACAGGTTTGTTTGGCTCATGGCTCTGCAGGCTGTACAAGATGCATGGCGCCAGCATCTGCTTCTGATGAGGGCCTCAGGCTGCTTCCACTCACGGTGGAAGGCAAAGTGGAGCCATCATGTGAAAAGATCACATGGCAAGAGAGGAAACAAGAAAAATGGGGGGGAAGGTGCCAGGCTCTTTTTAACAACCAGCTCTCGCAGGAACTACTAGAGCGGGAACTCACTCATGACGCTGAGGACAGCACCAAGCCATTCATGGGGGATCTGCCCCCATGATCCAAACACCTCCCAGTAGGCGCCACCTCCAACATGGGGGATCAAATTGCAACACGAGGTTTGCAGGGTCAAATATCCAAACTAAAGCAAAGGGGAAAAGAGAACGGGGAAAGCACTCCAGATACTAGCCCACCTTAGCCTGGCAGTAACGCACATCCCTTCTGCTCACATCCCATTGGCCAGACCTAGTCACATGGCAACCCAACTCCAAGGGAGGCTGGGAAATGTAGAGGAGCACACAGATACATTGGAGACCCCACCAGTCTCTACCATGGACAATAACACAATCTGATTTATACTACATTTCAATTGGCACTCTGGTTACCATGTGGAAAATGTAAATCGTTAGCAGTGGGAGTTTCGGCTACAATCAGGCTCTACAATCGTTTCCCAACTCCTGCCCCTTTTGAGTTTGTCACTTGTGGTCTTAAATGCTGGGCGAATTTTACCTCCTTACAAAAAACAAACACTGAAAGTCATGTCCTGAAGGGACATTCAGGCCACAGTTGTAGTAATGAGTTCAAAAGGGAATGTTTAATCAGGCAGGTCCTGATTCACAGACCTTGGCATTTCATGGGCTGGTAAATTCCAAAAAATAATTTGGAGGCCAACAAAGAGTTGCCTACAAAGAAACCAACAAAGAGTTAGTCTGTCTCATAAGTACAATACGCTGTCACCATCACTTCATAAAATAAAGAGCATCTCAGTTTTTATCAGTTGGAAGGAGATAACACAATAAAGAAGATTCGTAGAAAAGACATTGGACAAATTTACACACATCATACACACGTACGGGGCAGTACACACATGCACACACACACTAGCTGGACATGCACAGGTACCATACATTAGTTGGCTTTTTGGAATCGCCCACGAGAATCGTTTATCATCATTAAATAACTGAATCTGCGCTATGACCCACTGTGGAACTCCATGGAGTTGCCCCTGTGAGAAGCTGCTTCATGACGAATTCCCACCTTTCATTCAAAGAATTGCCCTCAAAACTTTCAATGTGGGAGATATTTAAAATCAGTTTATCTCCTTTTACTGTGGTGTCTTCACATTCACATGGCGTCCCTCTTAACTGGCAGCCATACAGGCCTCCTCTTTTAATAACAGCTTACCTGTCCGAGGTGTCTTTCCCTGCAGGGCCCCCGAAGTGAAATTTTAAGCCAGAGTGTTCCAAACACCCCACTCATTCAGTGTGTCCAGTCATTTTTACATGACGTGGCAGCATACAGACGCACATGCAATTCTGTTTGCATGGTGCCACATCGTCCTTGTTTTCCTCATTTCCCTGTCGGCACTTCCTGTCTCATTGACAAGTGCTGCTCTGCAGGCTGGAGGCTGCAGGGCTGGGTGCAAGACAGAAGCTGAGGGCCAGAGCCAAAGACAGAGGTGTAGGGACTGTGATGCCGAGAGCTGAGGGTGGCCACACAGGCAATGGGCGGAAGCCTGGTGAATGCAGGGAGAGTGGCACGTGCCTGGCTGCTTGGTCACAGGCCACAGGGGGCCTTGAGGGTGATCCGGGGGACCTCCGGATCTGCTGGGACCTGCAGGGGCTGACTCCACCTGCTTCTCTAGCCTTCCTGCGCCCGGCCCCTCCAGCCCCTTGCCCTCCAGTCGGACTGATCTCCCTGCCAGCCCCACAAAAGACCTCCTTCTCCTACTTTTGTGCCCTTCGCACATGTCCTTTCTGCCTGGGGCACCTCCTTCCTGAGCCTCCACACCGCCACTTCCTACCTGGCCAACTCTCACGTATCCTTCGAAGGGAACACGCTCTGCCTTCCTCTACACAGCTAAACACAAGCCCAGCAGAGGCAAAGAAGACAGCTCCTGGGCGTTGGCTGAGCGTCCGGACAGTGGAGTTCCTAGGAGATGAGGTGGGAACAACGGGGGAGGAGGAGGCGAGGGACGAGCAGGAGCTGAGTTACAGGTGTGTGGCATTTGGGCTGCCCAGGAGACATCCAAACAGGCAAGTCGGGTAGGCGGTGGGATAGATAAGTTTGGAGTTCAGGGAAGAGGACCGGGCTAGAGGCGTAAACTTGAGAGTCTTCAGCGTAACACTGGATTGAAAGCTATTTTTGGATTGCGATGATATGGATGTGGCTCCCACTGGCCCTCAGCCTGGGACACCAGACCCTTCCACCAGTGTGCAGCCCGCAGCCCTAACCACACACCTTCCCCTCCCAGCCGCACGCCCTTCACACCAGCCCCAGTGACCTCTCACCCTTCTGCCCCTGTGCATACGCACAGCTGCTTGTTTGCCTGTCTGTGGACCGCCCCTCGGTCAGCAAGGACCAGCCTACACATCCTTTTTCTCTGTAGCTTCTTCCAGGGAGAACAAATATTCCCATTCTCACTGTTCCCCTGGCACTTTGACCACAGTTATACCCTCGGCAAATTACTTCACACTGCATTATTACACTCGTGTCATGGATAAACAGTGTGAAAGATTCCCCAGTGTGTTTTCTCCTTGGTAGTTCCTTCTAGCATCTCAACCCGAGCCTCTTCTTTCTTTAGAATTTAGGCTTGGTAGCTCAGGGAAGAAGTGATACAAAACACAAACAAAACCAAACAGCAAAAACAAAGGGTCACTTTCTTGGCTTTGCATTTTCAAATGTCACCACTATCATAAAAATCCATGGTGTCAAGAGAGTGAGAAGACAAGCCACAGACTGGGAGAAAAATTTGCGAAAGACGTATCTGATAAGGGACTGTTATCCAAAACATACAAAGAACTCTTAAAACTCAACAATAAGAAAAAAACAGTTCAATTAAAAAATGGTCCAAAGACCTTAACAGATAGCCCACCAGAGAAGGTAAACGGATGGCCAAAAAGCACATGGAAAGATGCTTCACATCACATGTCATCGGAGAAATGCAGAGGAAAACAACAGCGAGATACCGCTACACGCCCACTAGAATTGCCAGGATTCAGAACACTGACACCACCAAACACTGGTGAGGATGTGGAGCAACAGGAACGCTTGTTCATTGCTGCTGGGAATGCAAAATGGTGCAGCTCCCTTGGGAGACAGTTTGGCAGTTTCTTGAAAACTACACATACTCTTTTTTTTTTTTTTTTTTTTTTTTTGAGACAGAGTCTTGCTGTGTTGCCTGGGCTAGAGTGCCGTGGCATCATCCTAGCTCACAGCAACCTCAAACTCCTGGGCTCACGCAATCCTTCTGCCTCAGCCTCCCAAGTAGCTGGGACTACAGGCATGTGCCACCATGCCTGGCTAATTTTTTCTATATATTTTTAGTTGTCCAACTAATTTCTTTCAATTTTTAGTAGAGACGGCGGTCTTGCTCTTGCTCAGGCTGGTTTCGAACTCCTGAGCTCAAACAATCCGCCCGCCTCGGCCTCCCAGAGTGCTAGGATTATAGGCGTGAGCCACTGCGCCCGGCCAAAACTACACATACTGTTATCACACTTCCAGAAGTCATGCTCTTTGATATTTACTCAAAAGAGTTGAAAACTTATGTCTATACACAAACCTTCACATGAGAATAGAAACCTTCACAGCTATATTCATAATCACCCCAACTGCGAAGCAATCAAGATGTCCTTCAGTGGGTGAATGGATAAACTGTGATACATCCAGACAATGGAATATTATTCAGCACTAAAAAGAAATGAGCTATACATAGCTCACAGAGGAAACGAAAATACATCGAGGAAACTTAACATGTGCATGACTAAGTGAAAGAAGCCAATCTGAAAAGGCTACATATTGCATGATTTCACCTATATGATATTCTGGAAAAGGTAAAACTACAAAGACAGCAAACAATCAGTGCTTTTTGCCAAGGCTTAGGAGGGAGGGAGGTATGAATAGGAAGAGCACAAAAGATTCTTAGGGCAGAGAGACTACTCTGTGTGATACATGTGGATACATGTCATTACACATTTGTCCAAACCCATAGCATGTACACCAAGAGTGAACCCCAACGTAAACAATGGACTTTGGGTGACAATGCTGTGCAGTGTAGGTTCATCAGCTGTCACAAATGCACCACTCCAGTGGCGGATGTTAACAGTGGGGGAGGCTAGAAGGAAGGCAGCAAGGGGTATACGGCAACCCTCTGTACTTTCTGCTCAACATTGCTCTGAACCTAAAACGGCTCTAAAAAACAAAATCTATGAAAAAGAAGTTAAGACCAAAAAAATCAATGGCAGAGAAATAGTCTGAAAGACAATATGCTTCTGACTTGCTAAGTTAGTTTCTTCAAAGAGAAAGGGTTATTTGAAATCTTTACTTGGAAGATTGGCCTATGAAGAACCAAATTGTTGGGCATAGAGTTCAAACTCCTTGGAGGCCTGTGTGAAGTCAGAGCAATTAGCCACCCGCCCGCATGTGCAGGCACACAGACGTAGAGGGGATTTTTATTTTTATTTTTTTTAAGAAAGCTCCCTGGAGGCTGGGCACAGTGGCTCACGCCTGTAATCCTAGCACTCTGGGAGGCTGAGGCGGGCGGATTGTTTGAGCTCAGGAGTTCGAGACCAGCCTGAGCAAGAGCGAGACCGTCTCTACTAAAAATAGAAAGAAATTAGCTGGACAACTAAAAAATATATATATAAAAAAAATTAGCCAGGCATGGTGGCACATGCCTGTAGTCCCAGCTACTCAGGAGACTGAGGTGGGAAGATCATTTGAGCCCAAGAGTTTAAGGCTGCAGTGAGCTATGATGATGCCACTGCGCTCTAGCCTGGGCAACAGAGCAAGACCCTGTCTCAAAAAACAAAAACAAAACAAAACAAAACTGCCAGCAGTCTGTTTCTGCCATGTGCAGGGAGAAGGCCTGTGATGAGAGAGAATGAAGCGGAGGTAAAGGAAGTCCTGTGGCGTCTGGGTCTCTGCTTCCAGTGCTTCCTAAGCACATCTGTAGCCCTGACATTCCTGAGGTTTGCACCCCTCAACCCCAGGGGTGCACAGGGAAGCGGGCAGATGGATGCGATGGGACCTTCCCTCTGTCCCACTTTACTAGGTAGACCTGACCTTTACTGGGCCTATCAGATTATCTCCCCGTAAGTCTGAAATTGGGGCTCAGAGGTGCCTTGGCAGTGTCCGTGGGTCACTGGGACTGAAGTGGGCTGAAGACACTGCCATGGCAGCCATGTTAGACTGTGGACAGGGAGAAGAAGAAAAGTGGTCTGTCAGAAAGGACAAAGGCAGACACACAGGCAGAGGGGAAGCCAGTGGGTACATGGCCCTGGAAAAGCCCTGGAAATGTTCCTGCCCTGTGACTTTTATGACTTCCTGCCTGAGAATCCCAGTTTGTTCCATGAATTCTCTTTTATTTATTTGTTTGTTTTGAGCATTAGGTACAATTTGGACTTCATAGTATACACACACACACACACACACACACACACACACACATATATATATATATATATTTTTTTTTTGAGACAGGGTCTCACTCTTTCCCAGGCTGGAGTATAGTGGCGCGATCATAGCTCCTGAGCTCAGGCGATCCACGTGCCTCATCCTCTCAAGAAGCTGGGACCACAAGTGGGCACCACTGCACCTGGCTAATTTATCCTACAGATAGGGGTCTCACTATGTTGCCCTGGCCTCAAGCCATCCTCCCTCCTCGGCCTCCCAAAGTCCTGGGATTATAGGCATGAGCCACTGCATCCAGCCCAACTTCATAGTACATTTGAATAATAGCAAATACAAATAACTTTGGGCATGTACATATGAGCATGCTCTTGGGTGTATATAATTTTTAACAGTAAATAGTTTTTAAATTATGACTTAAACCCTTCAGGCTGTACTTCATGGTAGTGTTAACCTAAAAGGAAGACACTGAGGCAAAATTAATATAGACTTTGCTTGGGCCAAGGTTGAGGACTTGCAGCCCAGGACACTTCCGAGTTGCCTGGGGGAACGAGTTTAAGGGCATTTCTGTTACTGAAAATCAAATGGTCACTCAACACCATCTGAGTCTCCCTACAGACTGAACATCTTGAGGGCAAAATTGACTGTGTTGGTCTCTCTATATCCAGAAGCCTGGCCAGGACTCCTGGTGGGACAGTGAAGGTACAACTGCCACCCATGGAATCAGACCCCTGCCCAACACGATGTTCTCCAGGACTCTGGAAATCCTGTTCAAGAGTTTGTAGGGTTAACTCCCAAACACTGGCTTGAGAGCCTGGCACCTCCAACTCCTGTCTACCACGATGTGATTCAGGAAAGCCACTTCCTTTCTAAGCCCCAGTTTCCATAGTCGTGATACGGAGATCACACTCCCTGCTCCACGGGATCGATATTGGTATTGAGGGAGATGATTTATGCAGAAGGATCTAGCCCAGTGCCTGGCAGAGAGGAAAAGCTCTGTGGATGGAAATTATTAGGATTCCTAACAGTTGCCATTGAAGACTGATATCATTCATTCACAACATATTTGTTGAGCACCTACTATATCCTAGAGCAGTAAGAGAGACAAGGCTTGTAAGGCACCTGCCCTTGTGAAGCTTACAATCTGAAGAAAAGGAAGTAGCTTTTTTGAATGCCTTCTTTGTGTCAGCTCTCTGGGTCTCAGCCCCTCTCGATTCGGGAAGATATTGAAAGAATCACAATTTGGGTCTGTCATCGTGCAGTACCTCAGTGTAATAAAAGCAGGTCTGCATGTGCTTATGGCTTCTTAGTTTCGACAGCACTGTTTGTTGGTATTTTCTGTTTATTCCTCATATCCATCCAGTCAACCTCTTGTGAAAGAGAGCCAGCTGCATTTACACACCTGTCCCACAAACACGTTAATCCCACCTGCCTGCTTTCTGCTCCTACTAGCATCTGTGCTCAACCTGAGAGCACAGATCAGATCAAAACTGTGCAGATCAGGGAAAAGTTCTGTTTAGCCAGCAAGACTCATAACTGATGAGATTTTACCTTCACTCTTTCAAGGCAGAATCAATCTGTTCTAGTTCCCACAGATCAATACCAGAAAACAGCCCTAGGAGTCATGACGTATTTATTAATTGAGAGAGCCCTTACAGAGGGCCAAAGAGGGAAAAAGTGAGTGGTGGGGCTCTAAGCTTCAGGAAGTTGCCTGAGTTGGTCCTCAGTTGGTGTAGGTGAGGCCTGAGAAGCTTGAAGTCCTGCTCCGCATAGTCCCCCACACTTAACCCACTTCATTCAGGACAAGTACTGTTTGCAGCATTGATCATCCTCTATGATCTTATCATGTCTGAAATGCACTGACAATTTTTTCCTGATTATAAAGGTCATATATATTCATTATTAAATTTTTTAAAAACCTTAATTGCCTTCTTTCCTGATAATGGAACAACGACTTTTTTTTTTATTGGCCTGGAAATATGGCCAATCCCAGGAGGTGACTCTGATCCACAAAGCCAATTTCCCAGCTTCCCTTGCAGTTAGGAGTGGCCATGTGACCACTTCTGGCCAATGAGATCATAGCAGGTCTGCTGGGAGAGTTTCTGGGAAAGCTTTTGCTCAGAGGCCATGACACCTGAAGCCCGGGATGAGGTGGATGGATGTGTGTTCTTTTTTTTTTTTTTTTTTTGAGACAGAGTCTCACTCTCTTGCCTGGGGTGAGTGCTGTGGTGTCAGCCTAGCTCACAGCAACCTCAAACTCCTGGGCTCGAGCAATCCTACTGCCTCAGCCTCCCGAGTAGCTGGGACTACAGGCATGCGCCACCATGCCCGGCTAATTTTTTTTTTTCTATATATATTTTTAGCTGTGCAATTAATTTCTTTCTATTTTTGGTAGAGATGGGGTCTCGCTTCTTGCTCAGGCTGGTCTCGAACTCCTGAGCTCCAACCATCCGCCCGCCTCGGCCTCCCAGAGTGCTAGGATTACAGGCGTGAGCCACCGCGCCCGGCCTGGACGTGTGTTCTTAATGGCTTCACTCTCATGTAACAAGAAGACTGAAGATGACAGCTGGCCAGTGAAATAAATGCCTACTTTCGAGCTACTGTTGGTTGAGTTTTCTGTTATTTGCATCTATATTCCTAAGTGATGCAAATATGCTAAAATAGAAAACGACAGTCTCTGTGTAAATCATCCCCAAGACAGCCACTGTTAAACAGTTCACATTGAGTATATTTTTACAAGTATTTTATGCATATATGAACACAGGTGGTCCCCAGGTTATGGATGAGATACATTCCTGAGAACGTTTTTAGGTCAGATTTGTATGTAACTCGGATTCCTGATGAACAGCACATATACGGAAATAATAATAACAACAATACTATAATGGCTCACATGTGGTAATAATAATACAGTGTAAATACTGTAGTAATAATAGTACTCCTGTATTGTAATAATAAGTTACAGAAACCATTGTGCCCTTTATTTTAATTCAAACAAATAGGACATAAAAACAAACTCATACAAAAAGTTTAGATAGGAGATAGAAGAAATTTCAAAAGAAGAATATTAAAGGTTAACACTCACCTAATGTTGCATCAATGTCTTGCTTACTGGAAAGGGCATTTTTGAGGCAAGAAGGTAGCTGACCTTCAGCGGAAGATGGATGATGACGAAGGTAGTGCTGGAGGGGATGGAGTGGGTGCTAGAGAGTCAGGATTTGATTCTGTGGCTGGAGAAGGGGAGCTTACCACTGAAGCCGGTTTCTTGAAAAAGGTATCTAGGGTTGTTTGCACAACCTTTCCTTTCTTTCATCATAAATGGACTTGTAGCAGCTGACATTCTCACTAACTGCACAGTAAAGCTGTGTAAACTGCTCAATGTTAGGATCTTGCTCCTCAAGCTTAGCAAATCCTGCTTCAATGAGACGAAAGCCTTCAGCTAATTCTTTTGTCGGAAGCTTCCTTGGCTCTGGATCTTCTGGTTCTTCATGTTCTTGTGTTTTTATCAGCTGCTTCTCCATCTATCTATAAGACTAGCCGCTAACATACACTGCACCAACGTACCACTTACACCACGCGGGTTTGTTCATGTTCAAAGAAACTAGTTCCTGAATTATTACTTTAACTATTTAATTATAAATTATCCTTATGGGGAACCTTGGGAGCCCGTTCATAAGTATGGAACACCATAAGTTGAGTCGTCTGTAAGCCGGGGACTGCCTGCGTGTACATGTAAGTAATCACAAATACATACAAAATTGATGGGCTCATATAATAAATGCATTCTGTTCCATAACCTGCTTTTTTTTTTAACATAACAAAATACCATGATATATTTCTATGTCAGTACAGTTTTTTTTTTAATGACTCAATCTATTGCTGGACATTTAGGCTATGTCCAATATTTTCTCATTACAAGCAATGCTGAAATAATTATCCTTGAACTTACATCTGTGTGCACTTGTCTGATTGTTTACTTTGGATAAATTACAGACAAAGGGTATGCACATATTAAATGTTGACATATCAATCTATAAAATGTTTACATACTAATGTGTGACACATTTATGATTGATGAACAAAACGGACATGTCCCCTGCCTGGTGGAGCTTTTGGTCGAGTGGGGAAACTGACAGCTGAACAGGTAAACAAAAAGTGGATAGTTACAAATTGTGATAAGTGATAAGCAGGAAATGAACAAATGTGGTATGGATGGAAACACCAGGGACCTAGGAGGTGACATGTAAGCTGAAAGTTTAAGGATGAGAAGAGCCCAGGCCTGGTAAAGACCGAAAGGAGTGCTCTAGGCATTCACCCAGGGAGGAAAGAGTTTGGATATTCAAGGATCTAAAAGGAAGCCAGTGTGGTTAGAGCAGCTGAGAGGATGGAGGGGCAGGCTAGGTCCAGACAGCATGGGACCTTGCAGATCATGCAGGAGCATTTGAATTTTATTTTATTGTATGGAAATTCACTGAAGGGCTTTAAGCAAGGGAATGCCTGCTGCATTTTATCGTTATTATTTTTTGATCACTCTGGTTGCTATTTTCCATTGTTTGAGTGGGGCAAAGCCAGGAGACCAGTAAGGAAGTTATCAGAATGGTCTAGTCCAGATAATATGGTTTGGAGTAGGGTGTATGAGAATACACAAATTTGTATAACCTATTTTTATAGGAATATACAAATAGATCAATGGATAAAATGAATATTCTTATTATATAAAAATATATAATATACAATGGATATACCTATTTTTATATTAACAGCAATATTTGTATAAAATATATAAATATTACAATAGATAAAAACAAAGCACTTATGAATGGAACCTAATATATGATAAAAGTGTATATTCCTACACTAGTGGCCCACAGTTTTATTTACTGAAGTTTTCACATTCTATTTTATTATCTGTTAGAGCAATATTCCCTCATCATTCTTCCATCTCAAAATTTCCTGGGTATTTCCCCATATTTACTTATCAAGTAAGATAAGTATCAAGATAAGTTTCAAAATAATTGTGTCATGTTCCATTCCACCTCACCCCCAAATCATATTGGTTCTTTGATCTGGATTCCACTAAATTTATAAATTGAGTTGGGAAGATATGAAGTATTTGCAATATTGATATTTCCTGCCCAGGGATTTGTTATATTTTTCAACTTATTAAGATATTCTTTAATGTTCTTCAATAAGATTTTATAGTTTTCCTTCTATGGACCTTGCCATTTCTTGTTAAGCTTAGTATATGCCTTAGAATATTCATTGCTAATGTGAATATAATTTGTTTCTATCATCTTTCTAAATGGAAATCACTGGTATTTAGTGTTGTATTTGGGGGACTCTACAAGTATTATAATACCTGCCTCCCTCTTCTGAGTTTGGAGGAAATTGAGTCATAGATACAGGAAAGAGACATAGTTGATTGGAAAGTATGGCTTTTGATATATAACTAAGTGGGCTTGCTATATTTTTCCCTGAATTCGGTAGGTTTATTTCTATAGTTGAAGGCAATGCAGGACAATAGTATCTCTCTGCTCCTGAAAAGGTTCACTTACCACGTAGTGACAGCATATGAAAATATTTGCTCTCTGCAACCAGCCAAATCCAAAAACAGAACTCAGAAGCATCTATTTTTGTTCAATTATGAATACTTCTCCCAAACTCACTAATCACTTCCTCTAAATCACTCATCCTCAGGGTAGAGAGAGGCCGGGAGTCTTATTCTGATGGAAGTCCCTCTATATGGAAAAGAAGTCTTCTCCGTTAACATTTAAGAAAGACTTTGACTTTAGTGCTTATCTTATAATTGACCACCTTACCAAAGCCTCTAAGATTTTCAGTTGATTCTTTTTGATTTTTATTTTTTGAGAAACACATCCTGAGCAAATGACAATTTTCTCTCTTCCTTTCCAATATTTGTATTTCTCTTTTATTTTTCTTACCTTATTGCATTGGCTTTAGGCTGTAGCAATTACAGCAGGTATCCTTTTGTTTCTTAAATGAATACCCTTAGTGTTTCACCATTAGATATGTTTGTTGATGGCTTCCAATAAACTTTATCTTGTTAAGAAGTTTAACTTCCTAGTTTACTAAGAGTTTTTAGAAATTTATAAGTCATTAGTTTTTGAAGTTTATCAAATGCTTTTAAAGCATCTATTCTATTGATAATGTCCTCTGATTTATTTTCCTTTAAAAATGCAATGAATTTATGGATTCCCTAACATAGAATTTTCTTTGCATTTCTAAAATAAATCTTGCTTGATACCAAGCTGGATTCAAATTGCTAAAATTTTATTTACTAGTTTCACAACCACTATTACTTAAGTGAGTTCGTCTATAGCAGTGAGTCATATATTGGAGATTAATCATCGAGCTTTGAAAAGGTGGTCCTGGCTCAGATAAATTTGGGAAATGCCAGGTTAAACAAATGAAACAGGTTTCTTTACCCCTGGACTTCACAGAGACCCTAATATGCTGACTTACTGTGATTCTCCAAAAGGTAGACTGCAAATGGTATGCAGCCACTTTCTCAAGTTATTTGACTACAGAACCCCATTTTCAAAAAACACATATTAAATTCTCTGGAGAATAGTGTTCTATGCTAGCTACCTGCAGTTCTCCTTTTTGGTGTTATCTCTGTTGGATTTTGGTATCAGCGTTATGCTAAACGTGGGAAATGAAATGGAAATTTTTTGTTTCTCTCTCTCTCTTTTGGCAGTGTTTAACAGTTTAAATAACACAGGGATTGTTTGTACCCTGATGGTATGACAGAACTTGCTGTAAAACCATCTGAACCGGTGGCATTTCTGAATGATAGGATGTTCGGAATGCACATACCTACATGGCTTCCCCACAGGATGTTTTCCCCCACATCCAATTCTGCTTGGCACCCTTTTCTTTACGATCAAACAGTTATTTTGGAAAAGCCTAGGATGTGTGAAAACAAGACTCCATGCATTAGCAAATTGATGCTGATCACCTTTGTATATGGTCCTCAGCTCCTAAATGCTCCAGCCTCTTGGCAAGAATCCTTTCAAATAGCACACTCGCCTCTGCCTGGGGTGCCTGGCTGGGCTTAGTTAAGGGTGCAGAGTCTGCTCCTACCTTTTCCACCAGTCACTCTAGCTAAGGGTCATGCTCTGGACTCCCTCCTCATCCAGCTCCATTTTAACCTCCGCTTGTACTTTCCCCAAGTACTGCAGGGTAGGATTCCTGCTTAGAACTCTCCTTCTAGATGTTTGCCTGAGGCCGGCCCCATAAACCTGGCTCTAGGCTTCCGTGGGTAAATCACTTGCCCGGCATAGGGGAGGCCGAGAATTGCTAGGAGATTGGGGTTAGTCTGAGACGCTAGCTGAGCTCACCTTAGGTCAGCTTGGGCGGTGAGAAGAGTTGAGGGATTCTGCGGTTCAGTGAAGCCTAGAAAGACTGGGTGGGCGGGGTGTCCCTAGAAGAGGCCAACTTTCAGCCTATGGCCCCGGGGGCTTCCAGGGATCTGCGGCTGAGCTGAGGACTGGTCTAGGATGCAGTGAGGCCTAGGAGAGCTCAGCCAGCTGAGGGTCCCTGGAAAAGACCAATCTGGGGGCGGGGATAATCGATGCCCCAGGCTCCAGAGGCCGGGGACTCCCGGGGGACTGAGGCTGGCCGGGGGTCGCCTGCTGGCGCGGTGAGGCCGGGGTCGCGACGGGGCCCTGCGCGGGGCTGACGGGCCTGGCCGCGGGGGACGCCGGCGGAGGCGGGGTGCCGGCCGGGGCGGCGGCGCGGGCTCCGGGCGCCAGGGCTCCCGCTCCCTCCTCCCGCCCGAGCCAACCTCGGCCACCGGGCGCTTCCCGCGGAGCCAGCAACGGAGCCGGGAGGCCGGAGTCCGCGGCCCGCGGAGGGAGCCGCCGCCGTTGTTGCCGCTGCCGCCGCCGCCGCCAGGCCGCGCCCCGCCCCTCCCGCCGCCGCCGCCGCCGCCGCCGCCGCCGCTCCCCGGTGAGGCTCGCGCTCGAGCTGCGGCGCCGGCTCCCGCCGCCTGGGCCCCGGGCCCGGCCCCTCCCGCGCCGCCCGGGCGATGAGAAGCTGCTTCTGCGTGAGACGGAGCCGGGACCCGCCGCCGCCGCAGCCGCCGCCGCCCCAGCGGGGAACAGTTAAGTGAGGCCGGGGCTGGCAGGGCGCCGCGGAGGTTCGGCCGGGCCGGCCTGCAGCCCGAGGGCGGGCGGGCGCGGGCCCCGGGCCGAGGGGCTGGCGGACGGGAGGAGCTGGGCCGCGCCGAGGCCTGCGGGCTCCGTGCCCGGCACGCCCCGGGGACAGGCCCGGGCGGCCTCTGCAGAGCCCGGAGCGTGCTGCGGCTTCCGTGCCGGAGTTTGGCCTTGCGGCGGGAGGCGGGAGGGAGCCGGGGGACCCCAGTGCAGGCAGCGGCCCCAGGTCCGGGCAGGTGAGGGGCTCCGAAAGCCACCTCTGCTCGCGTGAGAGGCAAGTTGGCCCACCTGTGCCGAGGCCCCAGTGGCCACCTGGGCACAGGCTGGGGACAGTCGCTTGACCGGCCGGGCCTGGGGTCCAGGTCTCTGTGGTCACGTGGGTGAGACCAGAGTGCACCTGACCCCCGGGCATCACCTTGGGTGCCGGTCACTTCTGTGACCTGGACATAACAGAAGACACCCAAACCCCAGGGCACCTGTCTGCAAGGTGAGATGAGACCCAGAGTACTCATCTGGGAGGGATGGTGGGCATGTAGGTGAGGACCCTACAGTGACTCTAGCACTCATGAGGCACAAGGGACAGAGGCTGGGACAGAGCTGTGGTGTGGCATCAGGGGACATCAAATGCTCAAAGGCAGGCACAGAGGAACAAGGTAGACTCAGGAGCATCTTTGTCCTCTTTGGCACCAACACACAACTGTTCTAAATTATCAGCCTTTCTCACCATTCAAGGTGCAACTCTTCAGCAAGACACAGAGGAAGACCACAGAAGGGCTGAAGGCAAATGGCTGTTGCCCTTTCTCTGCTCCCTGCTCCCTTCCCCCACCCAAGAGCCAGAGCCCACTCCAATTTCTGCCACAAAAGCAGACAGCAGGCCAGCTCCTCTTTAGGGGCCTTTGTCTCTGGTGGTTCCTTCTCAATATAATCTCATTGTACATTTCTCGACAGCTGGCTGGATCTCATCTCGTTTTAATAGGGCTAGCAAATCTCATCAGCTGCACCAGAAAAGCCTTAGAAAAGTTAGAAGATAAGCTCTGTGAAGCCTACACTAACTAAAAAGCTCAGTGTACTTGAAAGTTTAGTTACAGGAGACTGTGACACCTTTTGCTTGCTGGAAATCACGTGGCTACTTTGAGGTAATTGTGCCGTGCTCAGAATCTTTAAATGGGGCCTCTGAGAGATGAGGCTTCTGCTGGGACCTGGACACCAAGGCCCATGTGAAGCAGTTGATGTGGCAATTACTGGTTTATTTGAACCTAAGATCATCTTCTGTAATCCCCATTTTACATTGCTTCCTTCTGGCCTTTAGGTCACACTCCAGATTTTGGCTAAAGGCGTTTTCTGTGCCCTGCCTTCATCCTGCTGGTGCGCTTTCTCCACTTCTGGCTGGAATGTTGTACCGTGGTTATGTGCAAGGGGTTTAGAATTAAACCTCAGCTGAAGAAGTCTTGGCTGTCCTACTTGTTGTGTGTTCTTGGACAAGTTAATGAACTTTTCTGAGTCTCAGTTTCCTCATTTGTAGAGTGAAATTAATGAGAGTATTTATGTCATAGGATTATGGTAAGAAGGAAATGAAATATTGCAAGTAGAGTTTTAGCTCGTGGCTGCCACATGGTAAGAGGTCAGTAAAAGTTATGGGTTAAAGACTTCTTAACTGATTAATGAGAAGAGTAACTTATTTATTTTTAGAGTGCCTTTCTGCTTGTGGTTATTTCATTCTTAACAGGACAACTAGAAAGTGATAGTATAGTAAAAAGAACACTGGGCTTGGATTCAGGGATTGGGTTTGACTCTCAAGCTACCCCCTGGACCCCAGGTGACCATAGGCAAGTCATAGAACCTTTCTGAATCCCCATTTCCCTGATGTAAAAGTGGCTTAAGAATAAGGCCTACCCCCATCAGGGTACTTGGTCTGAAAGGCCAAATGAGCTAATGTATGTGACTGCATTCGGTGCTGCAGGAGATGGGGGTCTTCAGGATATTTAAGTGGGATTCAGCCTCCAGCTGCAGATCCTAGTTTTTTGGGTCTGATGTTTATACAATTTGTTGTGGGGGGGCTATAGGAAAATAATACAATATCTTGTGCTTGTAGATGTTACAAAACCACATGACCATGTAAACACATGGCTGAATGTCCTCTCAGGGCCTCTGAAGGAGTAAGGGAGGGGCCCAAAGCTTAATCTCTATCAGTTTCATGGCAGATCGGCTGCTGGGGGAATTAGAATCCAAATGGCCAAGTCCCCTCTGCCTTAGCTTGTTGGGAGTGCTCCACACTCAAAGAGTGACATCCTTGCCACACTGCAAAGTAATGATGGTATTGGAAGCAAGCATGGGAAATGTCAAAGGTGCTATTATGATGATGAAGATAACAAATGACTACATGGCTGGATGTGGTTGGGCTGAGAACACTGTATTTAGTTGGCTGCGGTTGAGCGAGCAGAGCCTACTTTACTGGTTGGGTTGTGGAGGGGAGCCCTGGGTTCCTTGAATGAGCTGCTTCACCCCAGGCCATTCTCGTTCTCTCCGAGGCCTTCCCTGGACAGCGTTTCACTGGCCCCACCGGCTCTCCTTGGCCTTCTGCTTGCTGGGCTGCCCTTGGGAATTGTGGTTTCCTTGCACCGTCTGCAGTTTGCTGTGGGCTTGCCTGAGTCAGATCTCCTCTCTCCAGCTGTCTGGGAGGCAGCACCACGGCAGAATGTGCTTGACATTACCTCCCTTGTTGGGGACATCCTGTGGGCATGCGTTTGGTTTTCTTGACATGATTCTGGTCAGAAGCGGAGCTTGTCTAGGCAGAAATGTGAGAGCCCTGTGGGCCTGGAGCCCAGGGGTTGCACACAGGAGCTTTGTAGCTCATAATTTCCTGAGGGCTGGAGAGCCATCTCGTTGGACCTGTGGCTAGAATCAACACAAGTTCATTCTTTCTTTCCTTTTCTTTTCTTTCCTTCCTTCCTTCCTTCCTTCCTTCTTTCTCTTCACACACATATAAACACAAACTCTTTGTAAAAAGAGATACTGATTAGCAGAACTAAAAGTTCAAAAAAATATCCTTTGATCCTTAAGAGAGAAATAAGTGAGTTCTGAGTGAGCTAAATATGCCTGCATTGTGAACATGCTGATTCCAGGGCCTCATACCCAGACTTTATTGAATCACAATTCCTGGGGAAGGAGCCCTGGAATCTGCATGTTTAACCAACACCATGGGTTGTGCTTATGCTTACTGCAATTTGAGAACTACAGTTCTAGATGCTTTCTAAAAAATTATTAAATACACATAATAGAAAATTTACCATCTTAACCATTTTTAAGTGCATAGATCAGTGGCATTAGGTACATTCACACTGTTGTACCATTAAATTCCAGAACTTTTTTATCTTGTAAAACTGAAACTCTATACTCATTATACAACTTGCCATTTCCTCCTCCCCTCAGCCCCGGCAACCACCGTCACACTTCGTGTTTCTGTGAGTTTGACTGCACTAGGTACCTCACAGAAGTGGAATCAAACAGTATTTGTCTTTTTGTGAGTGGCTTATTTCATTTAGTATAATATCTTCAAGGTGCATCATTTTGTAGCATGTGTCAGAATTTCCTTCCTTTTTAAGGCTGAATAATATTCCATTGAATATGTATACCATATTTTGTTTATCTGTTCATCCATAGGTGGACACTGGGCTGCTTCTATCTTTGGCTTTTGTGAATAATGCTTCTCTGAACATGGGTGTACAAATACCTCTTTGAGACCCTGATTTCAATTCTTTTGGGTATATACCTCGGAGTGGAATTGCTGGATTATATGGTAATTCCAGTTTTAATTTTTTGAGGAACTGCCACACTGTTTTCCATAAAATGGTGGCTGTCCCATTTTACCTGCAGTGTACCAAGTTTCCAATTTCTCTACATGCTCACCAGCATTTGTTATTTTCTGTTTTGTTTTTGGGTTTTTTTTTTTTTTTTTCGGTAGCAGCCATCCTAATCAGTGTAAGGTGATACACTGTGGTTTTGATTTGAATTTCCCTAATGACTAGTGATGTTGAACATCCTTTCATGTGCTTGCTGGACATTTGTATATCATCTTTGGGGAAATGTTAATTCAAGTCCTTTGCCCCATTTTTTAATCAAGAAATTTTTTTTTTCATTGAGTTGTAGGAGTTCTTTGTAGATTCAAATACTAACCCTTCATCAGATGCATGATTTGCACATAGTTTCTCCCATTCCATAGGTTGCCTTTTCTCTCTGTTGATTGTTTTTGATGCAAATTCTATATGCTTTTTACACACTATAACTCTATAAAGTATTATCTACTATTCTAATTTTATAGGGGCAGGAACTCAGGCCCTGTTCAGTAACTTGCCTGGGGTTACACAGCTGTAAGTAAGTGGCAGAGATGGGATTAGAGCTCAGGTCCTTCTGACTCCAAAGCTACACCCTTTCTGTTCCTCTGCTTTGCCTGCCATTCCCCACACTGAGCTAATAGCGTAAGGAACCCCATGGAGTCTGAAGGAAGGAGCATTGGTTGGAGAAATGCTCAGCTGTAGGAGAGGAAATATGAACAGAAAACCTAGGAATCTCTTCCTTCAAACCACTGGGCTGCTCCTTCCTGTAGATCTACATCATTGCTTAGACCTTAGAAATAGCAGAAAAGTAAAGACAAGTTTTTTGGTTCAGTTTGTTTGTTTAAGCATTGCATAAGCTTGTTTCAGAGCCCATGTGCTCTGAAGTCCCCCCTCCCGCAATCTGTGTTCACACCACTGTGCCGTTGTGGGTGCTGCGTCTTTTGCCTGCAGGACTTTCACCACGTCGCACCCTCTTTCAGAGAGTCCAGCTCCTCAGTCACTTCTCCCTGCCCCTGCAGGCAGAAGGAAGTGTCCCCTCATTCGTAGTCCATTTCTTTGGGGATCAGTCCCACAGCCTCTAGCTCCATGTCTTATTTGTTGCTGTATCTCCCAGCACCATGGAGCTTCTCCCTGGCTGTGCACATCCAGTCTGAGCCCCAGCCTAGGCCAATTAAACCAGAGCCCGAGGAGGGGAGTGGGGAAGCTGTAGTTTCACAAGCTCCCAGGGCATTCTTCTTGCAGCCAGCCTGCACACCCACTGGCTCCTGCCAGGCCCTCATTGTAGCCTGCTTGCTCTGAGTTAGATCCACTTCTGGAACTACCCAGAAGTGCTGAAGCCCCTCCTCTCCTCCTCTGCAGGTGGCTCACTCCTGGAGTGTGTCCTGCCTGGGGCCTCCAGCATGGGGTTCTCACTGGCAGGGGCCTGACTGGTCTACTCTCACTATTAACCCCTGCCCCTTTAAGCACCCTGCTTAATCCAAGGAAACTTGAAATTTTGAGAGGATAGGAATTTCATTTGTTTATCCTCTTCCATCCATTTATTGAGTACCCGCTGTGAGCTAGGCATTGTGGTGGACATGACATACGTTTGAATAACTTGTATTCTGCTAGGCAAAGTATCTTCTAGCCTTCTGAGAGGCAAGGCTGTGTGTGTGTGTGTGTGCGCGCACGCGCATGTGCACGAGTGCACGTGTGTACATGTGTGTGCCACGACCATGTGCTAGAGTGATGTCAGGATTCTGAGCGACATTACCTGTCTGGCTGGGCAATTGGACAAGGTTTGAGAGGAATGGCAGATGTGAGCCAGATTTTAATGGCAGAGTGGGGGTCTGTAGGGGAGAAACTGGGTGTTCTCGGCTGACCTGTGAGGACGAGGGAGGGAGAGAGAGGCTGGGGGGCGGGGGCTCGTTCTGAGGCTCTTCTCCAGGGAAGGTTTCCTTTAGTTTCATTCCATTCATTCATTCATCAAACACCTAATGAGTACCTACTCTCTTGTACTCAGTTTGGACTGTGGACTAGCCATTTCAGCTTCTCAGTCCTATTGAATCAGTAACTCTGGGGGTGATGTTCAGGAATCTGTGTTTTAACAACCTCTCCTGGTGATTCTTACTTGTGCTAAAGGTGAATAACTCTTGCTCTAAAATGTGGACTTTCTGTCCCCTCATTGCTATACCCTTAGTGCTTAGCCAGAGGTGCTCCATGCACGATTGTGGACTGCTACTCACCAGACACTGTTAGGGACTGGGAGGCTGGGAGGATGCTTCAGGGGAGGATAGTAAGGCCAGCCAGGTTTGAGGTGTCCATGGGACATGTGGTGAACACAGCCAGCAGGACACCAGATAGACGCCCCTGAGTCTCAGGAGAGAAGTCCAGGCTTGGAGGTATTTTGGAAGTCATCAGCACACAGGTAGAATGATTAGACAACCAAATGCATGAAAAGAAACTCCGAATTTGAAAGTCAGGGACAGGTGTGATGGCCTGGCTGACCTGAAGCCAGGTGTTCTGTTGATTCTAGCCTGAGTACCCATTTGCCTGGCACTGAGGTCACATACTGGCATTTTTTTCTGTGCAGGTACTGTGGTCATCAGGGCAAGGGTGTGACTCATATCACTGAACACTCAGGAGACCATTGCTCTTGGGGCCTCCTGGATGGTTGAATTTGTAGGCGTCTGTCTTCTGTTGGGGTCCTCCTTTTTCCTATGGCCCCACTGGCAATACGTAATGGGAGTGGGCAGGAACAACCCTCGTTTGCAGTAATCATGGGGCTCACACGTGTACTGGATAATGCCCCAGCCTTGAATGATGTTCCCCAGTTTGTGCAGAGTCAGGCCTATACAGGGCAGGGCTGTGGCCAGGGCAGTGCTGTGGAACCTGATCCTGGATTTATTTTTAGAGAGTGAATTCTGGAATCTAGCATTGCACCATAGGGGTTGCAGCAGCCTGAACCCTGGCCTGCCTCACATGGTTTATGGAAAAATCTGTGTTTAGTAATAAAATGGTTAATATAAATCTGCGCATAGGTCAGATGGAATTGACACATTCATATACCGGATTCTTCTATTAGGAGAAACAGACCTTTGCTGGGGGAAAAAGGAAATGCTCACAATTGTTAGTTCCCGAGCTAGAAAATTCTTTGTGATCTGGGAGAGCTTAAAAAAATACTTGCTTTAGTTCCCCAATGTCATCCAGCTCTCCCAGCAACCTATGACCTGTTGCCACCTGACCATACTCAACAGCATTTGTCAGAGTTGATTTGACTTCTGCCCAGTCACCAGGTAATCTGTTCAGACCAAAGTTTAGGAAATGCTGGGATGCTATCCAGAGGTTCCACAGTGACAACCTCTCAGTCTGTGCACTATCTCCCATGGGTGGCCTAAGAGCTGGCTGGCCATTTAGCTGGGTACGGCATGGACACTGGTCTCAACTTGCAGCTTTCTGAGGAGGTAGGTCTCTGCACCTTTGCTACAAGGAGGTGGCCAGGTTTGCTTGTGTGTGTGTGTTGTGGGGTGCATTGGTGAAACCTGGCCACGGGCTCCTCCCTTGGGGATGGGGCAGTGTCCTTCTGTCTCTTGTTTGCAATGTCTGCGGAAATGTGCCAGTCATCACGGGGCACCAGAGGTGAGCATGGATTCCCGGAAACCATCACTGCCACTGGGAAACAGGCAAAGAACCTCCCCATGTCGGCCATAGCAGCAGCAGCTTTGACGGGGGAGGGAGGACAACCCCTTTCCAGAGACCACCTGCTCTTGTGCCGTTTCCCATGGTGAGTGAAATGTTTATCCTCTTCCCTTCCCCAGCCCCGCAAGCTGGTAGATGTGGGCAGACAGTTTATGTCTTTGGTGCCCTTGACTTTGGACTTCAAGCAAGCTGATCACAAGTCGTCCTTCTATGGGGATTTAATTAACCCACTAGTTTTGTCATTTCAATTATAGTAGCCCAATTTCACCTGCCTCTCCCCTTAATACTTTGAAATTGCTCTCCTCAAAAGTTGTGCGTGAGTCCTGCCTTCAGCCCTGACCAGCAGCGCTGGCACAGCTTCTGAGCCAGCCTTCCTGGCCACAGCAGGAGCCGAGATGGCAGGGAGGCTGGGGCACAGCACTGCTGCCCTCGGGGCCTCCTTTGAAGGCAGCACCCCCTGCCCCCTGCAGTTGTTGGCCCCTGAAAGCACTTTAAACTCCTCGGCCCACACCCCGCTGCGGGAAGGGCCTCAGTGGAGAGAGGGCTGAGCTTTGTTAGTTGGGTTTTGATTTCAGTACAGGAGTTGATAAAACGAGATAAACCCCAGGCTCACTAGGGCTGTGGAAATTAAACAGAGATGATATCAAAGTTCCCCTGAGTTTTCAACTGTGATACAGTAGCTCAGTTTTCTCCCAGACTGGGGCTGGGAGGCAGCCTTTGATTCTGAAACAATGTTCAGCATCAGTTAAGCCCAGCACTGCTGACTTTTAGGGATTAAGCACACTGTTGTAGCAATTCTTTGATCAGCTACAAGGGAGCAGTGTGCCGTCTGTATGAAGGGGCTTTATAGTTAAAGTTCATTTCTCTGTGAACCTGGATGACAGCACTGGTGAGGTGCTGGGGGCTGGTCCCCCAGTGCTGTTTGCAGCATTGCAGGCGGAAGCAGAAAGCAGGCTTCCTCCCAGCCTTGTTGAACCGTGTTCCATGGGCATGGCTTGGTGGAAGAAACCCTCCTGGCTTGGAAAACACCTCACCCTAACCCTCCCCACCTGGCCCAGCCTGCACACGTGGGGGTGCACACACGTGCATGCACACACACACATACACTTACTCTCCTGCCTTGCAGAGGAACCATCTCAGGCAAAGACATAGGAACGGCTGCTTGGAGCGAGGCTCTGTGACACCCAGCCTTGGAAATGACCTAGCAGAGGCTGCATGCCCCCTTGGGGAGAGGTCGGAATGGGGACTGGGACCAGATGACCTGTGAGGTTAAATCAGAGGGACCAGCTCAAGGTCAGATGTGACTCCTTGGCGCCCTACCACCTTCGTTCTTTACCTGGCATTTGCTGAGAGCTGACTTGGATTCGCTCAATCCTATAGTTTTGAAAAATTTCAACATCCCTTGTCTTGTCTTATCATCCAAACCACTGGGTCGACTTCTGGCATTCCCTTTGGAGACCCTCCTTGCAGCTGGAGCTGGGGTGGCACAGGTTTCCTCACTTTGCACATTCCTGCCCCCAGCCCCATAGGCCCCGAGACTTCCAGTTGGTAATGGAGCCCCTGTGAGTGGTCGATCCTGCTTGCACCGTGCCATAGATCAATCTATTCCCTCCTGTGCGGTGCTCGGATCTCCCTCATTAGGCCTAAATTTACCTCCATCCTACACAAACATGGCCTTAGCTCATTTTTATTGTTGTAAATTATTTATGAGGGGTATGTTGAATCTTGAAACTGAGGTGTGAGGAAAATTAATCCCATGTTACTTTTATCTTTCTCTACTTTTTCCTCCCTTACTTGACTTATTGAGCTGTGGCTAGAGAAAGAAGAGCTTTAGCATTTTAAAATATAATTAGTGTTGAAACAGCTTTCTCAGGTGGATGGGATGTTGGTGCCTCTGCATAGTGCAATGGGAAGACCAGACCTGGGGAGGGAGAGTGGCTGTCCCATTGGGCATTGCTGCCAGCTGCGTGGCATCTGAGAAGTTGGGACCTCAGTTTTCTCTCCTGTAAAATAGGAATACTGTGAGCTAGCCACCTCCCAGCTTTGATATGAGCACCAACTGAAAAGGAGCCTGGGAAAGTTTTTTGGGAATTGCGAAATGCTGCCCAAGTGCAAGAGAGGTGTATTCGTGTGTTTTGTGTGCAGCTGGGATTTTGAGATAGAGGCGGGTGCTGGAGGAGGGCTGCTGAGATGAAACCAAGAGTTGTTGCAAGTCGGTCTCAGGATTTTATGTTTTAGTCCAGACAGGTTAATGTTGGTCTCAGCATCTCAGCACTCCGCTCCCTTGCCCTCCCCTCCCCGGTTGGATTTCTCTGCGGGCTTACATTAATGGCGTCTTCTTCCCCCTGGCAGAGGCCTGGCCTGTGACCCTGGGTGGCTGAGTATTCTGCGGTGGTGCCATCCCTCCTGGCTTGAAGCTCCATGCAGCCTGCGAAATGTGGAGTGCTAGTTAATAAATGGCCTTTTGTTAGGAAGGTCAATTGAAGTGCCGGTAGAGACGCTGTTAAAAGTAATTTGCAGTCAGAAAATATGTAATTCAGGGCAAGCTGCTTTGAGTGATGGCCTCTGCCATGGATATCTTGGGTGTTTCTCATTAAAGGCTTCCTTGGCTGGTGGTGGCGCTTCCTCTGCCCGAGCCGGCTGCAGCCTGGTGCAGTGAGGAGCCATTTGTCTGTATTTCACAAAGGCTGCCTTGATCCCCAGGGTACAGCAGCTGGTGGGGGGGAGGAGAGGGGACAGTGGGCTCTCTGCCACCACTCTGCTCGGCCCTCCGCAGGCTGGGCTGTGACCAGCACAGACACAGGCCCTGGCTCCTTTGTCTGCCTCGGCTGGGGGCTGCTGCAGCCATCTTGGAGTCCGCTGCTGGGCCGCCGCCTCGGTGCACTCTGGGAGCAGCAGCGCTGCTTTGAGAACGAGTTTACCCTCCTGCAGTTGAGGGTGTGCTTCAGGGCCAGAGAGCCATTGTCATCAGTACCCCAGGGAGGATGTTGTGACCAGAGGACATGGCAGTGAATCTATCAGCAAACAAGATATTGCTTATTTATGCTTACCGTCTCTCTTCCCGCTTTCTTCTCTCTCTCTCTCTCTCTCTCTCTCTGATAGTAGAGGCCGTACTATCTTTAAAAAAAAAAAACTTACCTCACATGTTCGTTATTAAATTCACAGCGTGATATTTTAGCACTGACAGGATCCGTACATTCTGTTAATGAGTTGTTAATTGCAAAGCATTTTTGGTAACCAACAGCAGGTACCAATATTTTGCAAACTGCAGCGATGTTATTTTCATGTTACCAGTAATATAGGATTTTTGAAGTGCAGAGACTTTTTGCTCAGTGCCTGGTTTGGATCAGGCAGGTGCAGATATTTAATTTTAAATCTTTAGTGAGGGCATGCATGCGTATTCACGCAAATATTTACTTAATGCCCACTGTGTGCAGGAAGCACTAAGCCCTGTGCTTTTTGTAGATAAAGCTGCCTGGTAAATGAAATTTGAAAATAGAGAATGATGCAGCTTGGTATCCTACCCCCTGCCCTGGCCGTCTAGAAGCTTATTGTCAGTAGAATTAAGTAAAACATAACTTAGTTTAGCTTTTGTCATAAACAGAAGCTGAGTGTGCAGCTGTGCCGGGCGCTTCCTAGCCTTGATTGCGGACTTGGCTCCATGGCATTGACAAGTCTGTTTCCGGAGCCTTTTGTGGGTTCCACTGACTTCATGGGTAACTTGCATACAGCATTTTCGTTGTTCCTGTTTAGGAGACTGCAGGCATTTTGAATGGCCTCTGCCTTTTCCGATTCTAGGCTGAGAAGCAAGACTATTCCTCCTGCCTGCCTACAAGGCAGGGTGTTTGGTTTGCTTTAGAAGCAGTAACCAGCCTTGAGGGATCTGGCAGACCTACAGCCAGTGGAATTTAATTGCTGCAGAAGGAGGTGGAATTTCACTTGCTCTTTTTCACTGCTTGTCCTTTTCAGAGTGCTTAGATCCATTTACATAAGGGGTTGCCTCTTTTATTTGCTTTCAGCTGCACCGCCACTCCGGCTGCCCGGACCCAGAGCTCTCTGTATTCCACCTGTCTCCTCCGGTCACATCAAGGCACAGTCAGCAGCAGAATAATAATTCCGTTTCCCTCCCTTTCTCCCCACGTACCCAGCGAGAATTACGGTCATTGTGAGTGTTTGGCTCTGAGTCAGTACCCACATGACCTGGGGGTGAAACACAACAAAGGGATCTGCCAGTCCTCTAGGGAGCGACACCTACCGTGGTTCTGGCCAGTTACACTGGACCCGTGTGCCCCAAACCCCGCCAGTCTTGTCTGCTTTTTCCGAGTGCCTACTGTGTACCAGGGATCTCTTCCAGGCCCTGCGTTTGCATTGACTCTCTTGGTTCTCGCAGGAGCTCTGCAGGTGTCAGTATCATGACCTTGTTCTACGGTTGAGAAAATAAAGTCTCTTAAGACGTGAAATTGCTTGCCCCAGATCGCCAGCTAGTCAGTTATAGAGCCTGGACTCGAGCACCCTTCCTTCGCCCCGTGCCCAGAACTCTCTCTTCTATGTGTTTGCAAAGTTCCTTGCTGATGTGCAAAGCTCTGCCTGCTGCAAGTCTAACCTCGGTCGTGGGAGAGGCTGGATTTGGAAGTCCGCACCTCCGTACGGAGAGGCTGTGAGGGAGCGAAATGAAAGGTGTTGTTGGACTTCACCACGTCTGAGTCACCCTCAGGGGAGTTACTGGTATCTGTTCAGAAATCAGGCAGCTGGACGGTGGTGTTGAAAGTAATTTGCTTTTGGGTTTGAGTCAAAATTACCTCCTGAGAGCAGGGACAAGCCCTCATTAACTGTGTTAGCTCAGTGCTCAAAGCTAACTTGAGGAGAGCAGGGGCCAGAGGTGATTCGAATCCTCGATCCGAGGAAAGGGTCAGGTCAGGCCAGGGCCCCTTCAGCCAGTCCAGCACATGGAGCTCAGCTCAGGATAGTTGCCCTAAGATTCTGGTTCTAGTAGTATCTGTCTGAGACTTTGTATTGTTGGCTTTAAAGGCCAAGTTTGAATTTTGTGCTTTCTTTTTCATTTTCTGAACCAGGACCAGTCCACCATGCCTGAAGTCAAAGACCTTTCGGAAGCCTTGCCAGAAACGTCGATGGACCCCATCACAGGCGTCGGGGTGGTGGCTTCTCGGAACCGAGCCCCGACAGGCTACGATGTAGTAAGTCAAGATGTTAGATTGTACGTTTTGCTGATTCGACCAGTATTTTTCTCCTGTGTCCAAGCCCCGTGACCCTTGTGTGTCCGATGTGCTTCTTCCCTCCTACACTTGCGCCCATCTGGGTGGTTTCCTGGCCTCCGCTGTGGCCGGGCCACTTGACCTCCATGACAGTCACTTCTCCTTTCTGTAAAACGAAGGGGTTGGATTCGTTGATTGCGGTAGTCACCTCTAGTGGTGACATTTCGTGGAAAGGATCCAGAGTCTGTGGAAGACCCTGGTGGTTGTCATGCATTGCCATGCATGTGTGAATGTCTTAAACATGTCGTCATGCATTCGTAGCTCTTTATAGTTTACAAAACAGTTTCTTGCACATGAACTCATTTAGCTCTCACAAGTCCCCTGCAGGCTGGGAGGGCAAGTAGCTTTATCTCCACCGTGCTGATCAGGATAACCTAAGCTCCAAGAAGTGAAGCGACAGAGTCCTAGTCCTTGGACATGGCAAATAATTGGGACCAGACCTCCTCCCAGCCCAGTGCCGTCACTGACCACACCACCCAGTTTAGCAGAGAACTTTCCTTGCTTTTCAGCAGACATCTGTGCTGGTGTCCAGTAGTCCTGATAATCGGAACTGGTTATTTTGCTTTCAGTAGATAAAATCTGATTTGGGTGGAGCTTAAAAAGTACAGCGGAACATTAGGAGGGTTTAATTAACAATGAATGTTGTCATGTGTTCTGAGACTCTGCGGCACTCTTATTTTTACTTTCCTCATTTTGTTTATGATCATGTTTTCTTCTTGTTCATTTTAAACGTGCACCAAGAAAAAAAGAACACGAATCTCACAAACCTGCCACAGTGATTAGATTAGTGTCTGATGTCCCCGGGGTGGAAAGGATGTGATGCCTGGTCCAGCAAATCCCCAAGGCAGGGTTTCCGGACCTCGGCACTGTTGACATTTGGGGCCAGACAATCAGATGACTCTTTTCTGTGCAGCTGTCGTTCTCATCGTATGATGTTTAGCAGCATCCCTAGCCTCTACCTAGTCGATGCCAATAGTACCTGCCCCTCGTTTCCCAGTGGTGACGACCAGGAATGTCTCTGGACACTGCTAGATGTCTCCAGGCGGAGAGGGCCGAGGGGCAAAATCAGCCCCCATGGAGAACCACGGCAGTCACTGCAGATCATGCTGGGTCTGCCAGTGCTGGGTCCCAGCAAGGGAAGAGAAGCCTGTTCCTTGCACCACATCCCTTTCCCAACTGCGTGAAAGCTCACAGACATTTTTAAAAGTGAAAGAACAAGGGAATCTTTCCAACAGAGATTTGAGTCTTACCTGCTGCCTGGCTTCAAAGCATGGTTTGAATGTATAACTTTCATAAAATAGAATCATTAGGTATGGCTTTGTGCCATGAAACTCTTGGGGAAGCCAATAAAAATGTTCCTGATTTGAGAAGCCAAAGTGTCCTTTGATGAATTAGGTACGAAGCAGCAAGTCGTGAATCACGGCCAGGGTTGGGCGCTCTGCTCTGCGAGGACAGGCTCAGGGTCGCTCTCCTCGGGGGGCACTCAGGGAGCTCAGTCCCCGGGTAGGGGTCTCCCCAGCTTCCTGCCTTCCTCTTTTGTTGCTCTGTATCTTTAACATTCCGTTTGTACCTTTGGGGTCATGCTGTGTGCTTGGCTAGTGGGTAGCAGATGGCCTTTGATAGTTTGGTTTTCTGGAAGTCTCGGTAAGTCTGACAGGAGCAGAATCTATCCCTATCATTTTCTCCTAACATCTAGCTCAGGGCAGAAGAGCACAGTGTCAAATGAGTAAAATTAATAAGCACATTTCATGATTGTGCTGTGCCATGCATTTTAGTGGGAGGTGAGGAGGGCAAGGGGCTCGTGCTAGTCACCCGGTAATTACCCAGCCTCCGCACGGGCGAGACGGAGACTGCCCAGGCTCCCTCTCAGAGCTGCTCTGGGGAGAGAGGTGGGAATCGTCTCTTGGTACTGGCCTCTGGACTGTTCTCAGAGAAGCATCTTGTTCCCCAGAGATCTGGCCTCCAGTTCGAGGGGAAGGTGGGGAGGGCAGGGTGAGAAGAGGGACGTCCCATTCTTTTTATCTGGAGTTTCATAGTAAGTCAACATGGAAACCAGAGTGCAGGTGCCTCGTGGTGGCCAGGCTGCAGGGATGCTCAGACAGAACTCCCGTGGATGAGGAAGCCCTGCTGCGGATCGGGGCAAGACCTCTCTCTTGTCTGTCATTGCTGCTTTAGGGTTAATCCCTCCCGGCGCACAGAGTACGTTAAGCACCGCGGCCACACAGCCCTGCGAGTCTGGCACCAGCTGGACTGCTGACCCTGCTAGCACAACTGCTTTAAAATGAGCTTAGGCCCCATTGCTGCTTGAGGTAAAAGGAGCCAAATGCTCATTTATGAAAATTTAATTAAATAACTTCCCATCTCTCTGGGTCAGGAGAAGTTTCTTAGGCTAAGGGGCTGGGGATTATTTGGTAAACTTCTCAATTTATTGTCCCTGTTTCTGCAGTCTTCTCTGAAATAGCCTCCCCTCTCTGTTCTGCAGCCACACTCTCAGATCTTGGGGTGACCGGTGCTGCTGTTCCCTTGCAGCGTCGGGGGCGGGTCTCGTGGGTCCTTGTGAAGCCACGGTGCCTGGTGTAATGACTGTGTCACAGGTGCCTGGTGTTTGCCAAGGGTAGCGTGTGCTATTTTATCATATGTGGATGGCCAGTTTTCAAAGAATCGTCATGCTATAGGGAGCACTGCCTACTACAACTCCTCTGCACAGAATTAACCTTTGATTTGCAAGTCACTTTGCGATGTTCCAGGGTCTGAGGGGCACCATGCCAGACATCACTGAGGCTCATCATGGGTGTATTTCCAGTGATACACATCCTACCTTTTACCTACTTTCTAAGTGAATGCTTACAACTCAGAGACTGAAGCCGCATAACTGCTATTGTGAGATGACTTTCTTTCCTGAAAAGATACATCTTCCTTTCCTTGATGATATACTTTTTTTTTTATAAAAAACAAAACAAAATTTCAGCACTATGGAGAAGGTGCGAATAATCAAACACTCCAGGATGTTTTAATTTTAAACTGTTTGTTTATCCAACTTATTTTGTCGAGTACTTGCCGTGTGCCAGCTGGGAGCTGGGGAAACAGTGATGAGCAAAAACATGTGGCGTCCCTGCCTTCAGGAGGTGTACAGTCTACGGGGGGAAGGCGACGAAGATCACGCAAAGAAGCGAGAAGTGAAACTGCGGCAGGTGCTTTGAAGGGAAGTACTGATGGACTATTTATCTTTCAGATCTAACTTTCCAGATCTACCCATCTCTCATGGTATATCCCAGGTTCTGGCAGCACGAGCCTCTCACTTCTAGAAGTCGCTTCTGGAAATTGCTGTTTACCCCTTCTTTTCACACAGTGGACCCTGCCAGGTGTTGGAGCCTTTCCCAGGAAACTGCCTCAGCTGTGCTCAGGGTTCTAAGGCTCTGACTTTCTCTCCTGCCACCACGTTGCACTTTTTTGTTGGTGACATCTGTGAGGCTGGGTTCAGCTCCCTGCTCACCTGGCAGCTGCTGCCCCACCTTTCTGGCCCATGTGGGGACTGGGCACTGCTCTCCCGATGGGGCTGGGGAACCTGTGGCCTTGGGGCCACACGTGGCCTTCCGGATCCTTGAGTGTGGCCTTGTGCCTGAATCCAGATTTTACAGAAATTTAGTTGAGGGGCCGCACTGGGGGATCTGGAGGGCCATATGTGGCCCCAAGGCCACAGGTCCCCACCCCTTAGTCCGTTTTGTGTTGCTCTAACGGAGTACTGAAGACTGGGTCATTTATAAAGAACAGAGATGTATTTCTTACAGTTCTGGAGGCTGGGAAATCCAAAGTTGAGGGCCAGTGTCTGGCGAAGGCTTTCTTGCTGCGTATCCATGGCAGGAGGGGGAGGGGCAAGAGTGTGTGAGGGAGCAAGAGAGGGCTGGACTCGTCCTTTTGTCAGGAACCATAAGGCCGTTAAGGCATCCACCAGGGGGCCCTCATGACCCCATCACCCCTTAAAGCTCCCGCCTTTCAACACCGTTACGCTGGGGATTAAGTTTCCAACAGTGAACTTTGGGGAACACATCAGACCACAGCACATGGTTTCCCACAGAACAGCGGAGACCAGACTTACTTTTAATGAGACGTTTCTGGGGCTTTGTGGATAATGGGTGTGAGATAGTAAAATTCAGGTGATTGTGACACCCGCAGAGGTCCAGGTCCATCCTCAGACCCTCTGCCTTGCTTTTGGCTGTCCACCTCAGGAAGGTGTTTGGAGCCGCCACGCCTTAGCATCCAGGCCAGATTGAGTTCTAGCCCCAGAGAGACTAGAGATTTGTTTTTCTTTTTCTTCACTCTAATCCAAGACCCCTTCCGTTCCCTTTCTGAGATACCCTACCCCACACACAGGAGTCTTTCTGGCACAGTGGCCCTGAAGAGACAGATGAGCCTCAAGCCCAAGGACTGTTTCCAGAAGTCCAGGCGAGGGACTCCCAAGTTTCGGTGGGTCTCAGGCGCCTGGAGGACCCACAGCAGAGCTCCTGCCTGACGGTGCTTTTCACCCTGGGCATGTCTGTAGGAGTGGGGGCCTGAACGATACATGCAGAGTATGCTCCCCAAGAGGCTTCTCTGATAACCACATAAAGGACAGAAATCCCCGTTCTTTGATACGCGCACACGATTTCAGTGTGTCTGAAGTCAGCTTCACCCACCCCTTCTCTGGCCTCATTGAACCTCTCACTGTTTTGTGTCCAGAATAAGCAGGAACTTTGTACCATTGTACTTTGAACCCACTTTTTTTCGTATTTCCAAAATGCCTATAACCTCCCCCCCTCTTTTTAAGTAAAATCTTACTCATCCTTCAAAACCCAGTTCACATGGCTCCTTAGTGACATTTCTCCTGACCATTACCCGTTCATTCGTTTATTGGCTCGTTGGCCTCACAGACGTTTATTGACCACCTCCCGTTGTGCAAAGCACTGGAAATGCAGTGTTCTGGGAAGATTGGGCTTCCTGAGGTGGGAGGCGAGAGCTGAGGATGGGCAGGTGGGTGAGGCCACAGCCACACTAAGGAGCTTGCCTCTCATTCCCGGGTCGGGGGAGTCATCCGGGGACTTGAAGAAAAAGAAGTACTCATAAGATTTGTGTTTTCAGAAGGTCACCTGGTGCATGCACAAGGACATTTGGAGGGGCTGGGCATGGAGGCAGGTGGACACATTTGGAGGCCGTGTCAGTGCGGAGTGGGAGGGTGTGGCCTCACCAGGCTGATGACAGTGTGTGAGGCAGGAGACGGGTCAGATCAGGGTGACACAAGGGTGTCTCGCTGGGCAGCCTGGTGGATGCCGATGCTTCTGTTGGGATAGGAACATGGCCAGGCGGGGTGGGGGAGGGAGACGATTTGGTCAGTGTAGGACACATTGAGTCTGAGGTGCTGTGTGACGTCCAGGTGGAGCCCCAGGTCTGAAGATCTGGAGAGAGGTCTGGGTGTCATCCTCGTGTAGCTAGACTGTGGCATAACATGGCTCAGCAGGGAGAGGCTGCTGGGCCAGCAGAGAGGACGTGTCATGTCAGACTCCACGTCTGAGTCTGTGCAGTGTCACTGATCCAGGACAGCAGGGAAGGTGGCACTGGAAGGGGGGCCAAGCTGAGCCTCCAGAAAGGTAGGTGGAGAATCAGTAAGAACACTAAGAGGGAAAGGTGTTTCTAGAGGGGTGCGTAATGCGCCAAGTTGCCTAAAGGGTAAGGAAGGAGTCGGAGGGATGGAAGATGGTTGTGAACTTGGTGGTCAGCCCCGAAGCAAGATTGTGTGGACTTGAGGAGGTGGGAGGTGAGGCTCAGAGGCTGGGAGCGTGGCTGCTGGTGAAGAAGGGAGGCGAGGGGAGCGTGGGAGCCCGAGGGTGGCAGGACATCAGGGGCCTTCTCCTTTGTTTAAAGGTAGGAAACCATGGCACAAGTTTAGCTGCTGGTGGAAGGAACCAGCAGGGAGGGAGGGTGCAGACACAGGAGAGGGAGGGGCGGCCTGTGGGGGGCTGGGAGTTGGGATCCAGAGCCAGGTGAGGAGAGCCAGGTGGGCTGACTGTGGCTCTTGCTCCAGCCCTGGCCAGGCCCTGTGGGCAGCACGTGGACCTGCCCTCCGGGAGTCTCCACTTCCCGGTTCTTTCTGCTCCCCTCCTCCCCCACCTCCCTTCCTCAAAACACTGTTTATTTCTGAAACTAATTAGACAACAAAACATTTCTTTAAAACATTTGGACCTGCATAGTGTATATATGCCCAAAATGTATTAGGAATTTTCTGAATAATTAGAGTTTCAGAGGCTTGAACTGTCAAATGTGAGGGGTTCTGGGGGCCCAGGAGAGACCAACTCCTCTCTGGGCCAGTGGGCTGGGTATAGGGAGGGATAAGTTTAAAATCGCAAACCTGCGAACAAGGTCCTATTTTTTACTTGCCGAAGTAGGAAAAAAAAAAATTGACTAGATGGTGATACAGGTGATACAGCTTGTGTTTTTATATAGTGCTCAAGGAGTTTTACAATTCGTGTTATGAAAAGCATGGAAAGATGGTAGCAATATCTCCTTAAAGCCATATGGTAGGCATCCAGTGGAAACGTGGGACATCATCACACGTCCAGTCTGAGCGCAGCTGCCACAGGGATTTCCAGAAAGCTGAAGCTTTGGTGGGGGCCCCAGCAGGGCGGGAAAACTGCCCTTGTTCCTCTGGGCCAGAGGCCAGCAAGAACCAAAGCCTCAGGCACAGCCCCCTGCCGTAACTCAGCCTCTACCAAGCACATGCAGACACGAGGCAGGCGACAGCTCCTTCTGGCTGTCTCTGGTTCCCTCTGCATGTGCTTTGCCCTGGAGGTGCTAGTCCAACTGCAGGAATAACAACAGGCTTTGAGTCCTGCCTCACAGATGGGTTTATTTTCAGAACCAGAGCTTGTTTTGATAAAAGGCACCAGGTGTTCCTCTTTTTTGTTTTGTTAGAACATACATTAAACTGAGATTTACTGAAAACATGGAAAATGGTTTTTTGACCAGCCCTAGGGCCTTCGTTTCCTGTAACCTGAATTAGCAAACTTCTGTGAACCGTCCCGTATCTCCCCTCCACGCTCCCCTGTGCCCACAGGGCCCTGGCCCGGCACGTGCACTTGGCACAGTCGGCACGGTGCACACCCAGCTGCTGTGCCGGGGTGCGGAGGAGCTGGGCTTCTCTTCTAGGCTTCCCTCCCCCACCAACCATGAAGTTTTAGTTTTGAACCAAAGATCTAGTTCCCACTAACGACTTCTTCCATAGTTGATTCATCTGGAAAGTGGCGAGGACGGGTAGGGAACAGGGCCGTGCCCTGCACTTCCTTCCGTTCACTAGCGCTTCCCATTCACTGTTTAGAAAGGCTTCCAGCGATGAAATTGGACTGAGGGAAAAGACGAGGCACTTGCTTTAATCCTTTTTTTCCAGTTAAACTTTTTTTCTTTGAGAGAATTGTAGATTCACATGCAGTTGCAAGAAGTCACTCAGAGAGATCCTGTTTACCGTTTTGCACATTCCGCCATAGCAACATCTCACAGACTGTAGGACAGGATCACAAGCAGGGTATTGACGTTAGTGCAGTCAACACACAGAACGTATCTGTTTTAAAATGTACTGGTGTGGCTGGTAGATCAGGAGAGGACTGCCCCTGAAAAGATAGTTTTTTACTCATAGTTACCCATAGAAGCAGCCGTGCCAGGCCACGCAGGGCCACACGGGGAAGCACCCGGCTCGGTAGGAGGCCGAGGGAGCTGGGGGACACACTGCAGCTGCCTTAATTGTGGTTTCCCTGGGAAAGGCAATGCAAAGCAGGGTAAGCAGACTTAGGACTGTCTACTTTGAAAATTTAGGAGGGCTCTGGGCTATAAGGGTACCCTCTTGTCAGGTACCTGGCCCTGGGTGATTTGCGGCAGGAGGATCCTGTATTCAACTTCTGGCTCCTGATGCAAGCAGGTGGATTTGCTTGTGAACTCAACATTGGTTGTTTTGCATATCAAAAGCATGCACATAGGCAAGCCATTTACTATCTCTAGGAATTAGCTAACCCTGGGAGGGGCAGTCCCTCCCTGGGTCTGCAAGGCCTCAAGACATCAAAGCATCATAAAATACAGGAAAAAACCTGTAATACAATTTCCATAAGGGTCTCTCACGTTGCCCTTTTATAGCCACATTCACTTCCCTTCACCACTACCTCCTTAGCCCCTGATAACCACTAATCTCTTGTCCATTTCTAGAATTTTGTTATTTCAGGAATGTCATATACATGAAATTATATAGTGTGTAACCTTTTGGGATTGGCTTTTCTTCCCCCAGAAACTCAGCATAATTCTCCTAAAATTCATCCAGAGAATCTATTGTGTGTATCAATAGTTTGTTCCTTTTTATTAATAAATAGTAGCCCATAGTATGGGTATACCACAATTTGTTTAACCATTCACCCATTGAAGGACACATTGGTTGTTTTCAGTTTGGAGCCGTTAAGAATAAAGTTGCTATAAATACTCATGTACAGGTTTTGTATGAACACAAGTTATTATTCTTCTGGGATAAATGTTCAGGAGTACATTTGCTGGGTCATATGGTAGTTGCACGTTTGGTTTTTAAAGTAAAAATGTTCTAGTGTGGCTGTAACGTGTGAGGATCCAGTTTTTCCACATCTTTTCCAGCATTTGTCGTTGTCACTATTTTTTTGTCTTAGCCATTCTGATAGGTGTGTAGTGATAACTCATTTGGTTTTAAATCGTATTTCCCTGTGGTTAATGAACGATGTGGAACATATTTTCACGTGAATGTTTGCCATCTGTACATCTTTGAGGAAAGTTTCTTCGTCTCTTTTATTCATTTTCTAGTTGGATGTTTGGTTTTTTACTGTTGAGTTTTGAGAGTTCTTTGTATATTCTAGCTGTGAGTCCTTTTTTGGGTATGTGGTTTGCACACATGTTCTCTTAGTTTGTAGTTGTCTTTTCATCTTATCAGGGTCTTTCAAAAAAGTTTTTAATTTTGACGAAGTCCAATTTATCAGTTTTTCCATTTGTGAATCATGGTTTGGTGCCATGTCTAAGAACTCTTTGCCCAGCTCTAGATCCTGAAGATTTTCTCCTATGTTTTTTTCTACAAGTTTTATAGTTTTACATTTAACATTTACGTCTGTGATCCATTTTTTACTTAATTTTTGTATATGGTGTGAACTGAAGTTGAAGTTCCTTTTATTCCCCCTGTGAAAGACCAATTGCTCTAGCACCATTTGTTGAAAAGACAGTCTTTCCTTTTGAGTTTCTTTGAATCTTTGCAAAAAATCGGTTGACTTTATTGTGTGGTTGTTCTATTCTGTTCTATTCCGTGTGCCTGTCCCCCTGCCAGAACCACACAGTATTGATTACTGCAGCTGTATAATATGTCTTGAAATGGGGTAGTGTATTAGTCCCTTTTCTGTTGCTTATAACAGAATACCTGAAACTGGTAATTTATAAAGAAATTAAATGTATTTCTTATGGTTTTGGAGGCTGGGAAATCCAAGGTCAGAGGGGCACATCTCGTGAGGACCTTCTTGCTGGCGAGGACTCCCAGCAGAGTCCTGAGCTAGTGCAGGGCACCACACGGTGAGGGGCCTGAACATGCTGATGTGCTACTCAGGTCTCTTCTCTTCGTAGAAAGCCACCAATTCTAATCCCTTGGCACCCAGTTAATCCATTAATGATTTAATGCATTAATCCATGAATGGGTCCTCATGATCCAATCACCTCTTAAAGGCCCCACCTCTCAATACTGCCACATTGGGGATTAAGTTTCAACAAGAGTTTTGGAGGGGGATATTCAAACCATAATAGGTAGAATGATTCTTTCTATTTAATTCTTCTTTTTCAAAGTTACTTGTTCATATAAATTTTAAAATAACCTTGTCTGTATCTACAAAAAGTGTTGTTGGGATTTTGATGGGAATTAATGTTAAATCTGTGTATCGGGTTAAAGAGAATTCACATCCTTAACTATGTTGAGTATTCCAATTCATGAACGTAGTATGTCTTGCTATTTATTTAGTTCTTCTTTGATTTTTTTCCCACCAACATTTTGTACTTTTCTGCAAACAAGCTCTATACATGTTTTGGTAGATTTAAGCCTAAAGAGTTTACTTTTTAGTTTAAGCAATTATAAATGGAATTGTACTTTTAATTTTGATGTTCTCATGTTCATTGCTATTATGTAGAAATACAGTTGAGTTTTGTAGACTTTTCTTATATCCTGTGACCTGGTTGAACTCATTTATTGTAGTTTTTTTGTAGATTCCTTGGGATTTTTCATCTGGACCATCATCTCATTCTTTCTTCCTTTCCTGTCTGTATGCCTTTTATTTCCTTTTCTTGCCTTCTTGCAAAGGCTAGATCTTCTAGCACTAGGTTGCCTAAGAGTGGTGAGAGTAGACCTTGCTTTATTACTTATCATGGGGGAAAACATTCAGTCTTTCACTATTAAGTGTAGTGTTAGCTATAGCAGTTTTTTTTTTTTGTAGATGCTCTTTATCAAGTTGAGGAAATTCCATTCTATTCCTGTTGTTTTCTAAGAATTTTTATCATGAATGGGTTTTGAATTTTGTCAAATGCCTTTTCTGCATCAATTGACATGATGGTCATGTAGTTTTTCTTCTTTAGCCTATTAACATTGGTTGGTTTTTGAATATGAAACCAGCCTTGCATCCCTGGAATAAATCCCACTTGATCATGGTTTATCTTTTTATTTATTGCTGAATTCTCTTTGATAATAATTTGTTAAGAATTTTTGTTTCTATATTCATGAGGGATATTGGTCTGTAGTTTTTTTATACTGTCTTTGGTTTGCTAATATTATGATAGATTCATAAATGAATTGGAAAGTGTTCCCTCCTCTTCTCTTTTCTGGAAGAGACTGTGTAGAATTGTTGTTAATTATTCTTTAGGTGTTAGGTAGAATTCTCCAGTAAGACTGTCTGGGCCTGAAGATTTATTTTTTGGAAGTTTTAAAATTATGAATTCAATTTCTTTAAGAGTTACAGGGCTGTTCAAATAATCAATTTTATATTGGGTGATTGGTGGTAGTTTGTATTTTTTGAGGGATCAGTCCATTTCATCTAAGTTGTCAAACTTATGTGTGTAGAATTGTTTGTAGCATTCCCTTATTCTTTTGATGTTCGCAGAGTCTGTAATGATTTTTCTTCTTTCTGATATTGGTAATTTGTGTCTTCTCTTTTTTTTTCAGCAGTCTTCCTAGAGGTTTGTCAATTTTATCAACCTTTTCAAAAAAATAGCCCTTCGTTTCATTGATTTTTCTCTATTATATTTCTGTTTTCAATTTTATTTCAGCTTTTTATTTTTCCTTCTTCTGCTTGCTTTACTTTCCTCTTTTTCTAGATTCTTGAGATGGGAGGTTAGATTATTGATTTGAGACTTTTCTTCATTTCCAATGTATGACTTTCCCTCTCAGCACCACTTGAGCTGTGTCCCACAAATTTTCATATGTTTTATTTTCATTTCCTTCAATGTATTTTAAAATTTCCTTTTAGGCTTTTTTTTTTTTTTTTTTGACTCATAGATTATTTAGAAGTTTGTTTTGTTTCCAAGAATTTAGAGATTTTCTTGTGATCTTTGGTTATTGATTTCTAGTTTGATTCCATTGTGGTTGAAGAACACATTCTGAATGATTTCAGGTCTTTTAAATTTGTCGAGGTTTGTTTATAGCCCATGAAATGATCTATTTTGGTATATGTTCCACACACTTGAAAAGACTGTATTCTGCTGTTGCGCGGTGGAGTGTTCTCTAAATCTGCAGTCTCCAACCCTCAGGCCATGGACCAGTATCGGCCACAACCAGGCCACACAGCAAGAGGTGAGTTGCGGGCCAGCAAGCGAAGGTTCATTTGTATTTCATCTGTATTTTCAGCCGTTCCCCATCGCTTGCATCACCGCATAAGCTCCACCTCCTATCAGATCAGCAGTGACATTAGATTCTCATAGGAGTGTGAACCCTACTGTAAACTGCGCATACGAGGGATCTTGGTTGTGCGCTCCCTATGAGAATCTAGTGCCTGATGATCCGAGGCGGAGCTGAGGCGGTGATGCTAGTGCTGGGAAACAGCTGCAAATACAGATTATCATTAGCAGAGAGATTTGACTGTGTAATAAATGTAATGCACTTGAATCATCCTGAAACCATCCCCTCCACCCCACTGTCCATGGAAAAATTGTTTTCCATGAAACTGGTCCCTGATGCCAAAAAGGTAGGGGACTGCTGCTCTAAATGTTGATTAGATCCTCTTAGTTGATAGTGTTACTGTATTCTTCAATATCCTTGCCGATTTTCTGTCCAGTTCTATTAATTTTTGAGAGAGCAATATTGAAGTCTATAATTGTGGATTTGTCTTTTTTTCCATTCAGTTCTATCAGTTTTTGCTTCACATGTATTTTGCACACTGTTATCTGGTGCATATGCATTTAGGATCACTATGTCTTCTTGGTGGATTGGCTGTTTTATGATCATATAATGTCCCTTTCTGTCTGGTAATTTTCTTAGCTCTGAAGTGTATTTTATCTGATATTAGCATAGCCATTCCTACTTACTTTAATTTAATTAATTTAATTGTAGACAGATATAGTTATGTCATATTTTTAAGTCTACTCTGCCAATCTCTGTCTTTTAATTGTTATGTCAATATTTAGACTATTTACACTTAATGGAATTATTGATATTTCAGGGGTTAAGGCTGCTATTTTATTTTTTACTTTATGTTTATTATCTCTGTTTTTTTTTGTTTCTGTTTTCTTTTTCCTGCCTTCTTGTGGGTTAGTTGAACATTTATTAGGAGTCCATTTTAGCTTATCTAAGTATTTTTGAATGTATCTCTTTGTATAGCTTTTTTAGTGGTTATTCTAGGTATTACATTGTGTGTATGTGTATGTGTGTGTGTGTGTGTGTGTGTGTGTCTGTCTGTCTGTCTTTCTTATCATAATCTACTGATGTCATAATTTTACCAGTTCAGGCATAGAATCCTTACTCCCTTTTGTATCCCTTTGCTCTCCCTCATTTACAATTTAATTGTTGTAAATATTTCCTATGTTTAGAACCATATCAGACAGTGTTGTAATTCTTGCTTTCACTGTGAAACATAAATTAGAAAATTTAAGAGGAGAAAAATCTGTTTACCCATATTTTTGCTTACCATTTTTTTTTTCTTTATTGGAGAATGTCTTTATTTTCCCTTCATTCCTAAAGGATATTCACTGAGTATGGCAATTATTTCTTCAGGTACGTTGCTAGCCTCACCCACTTTCTCCTCTCCTAGAACTCTGATGACATGAACGCTAGATCTTTCGTTACAGTCCCACAGGTCCCTGAGGTGCTGTTAATTTTTTGTTCAGTCTGTTTTCTGTGTGTTGTTCATATTAGGTAATTTCTGTTGTCTTCCAGTTCACCAGTTCTTTCTTCTGTCTCTTCCATTCTGTTGTTGAGTGCATCCATTGAGTTTATTTATTGTATTTTTCAGTTCTGAAATTTCAGTTTTGTTTTTCTTTACATTTCCTGTGTATTTGCTGAGACTTTCTATTTTTTCATTTGTTCCAATCATGTCCATAGTTGCCCAGTGAAGCATTTATATGATGGCTGTCACCTTCCCTTCCCAGAGTGATTATTATTAGCAGTTTGGTCTATATCCTTCTAATCCTTTTTCTACAAATTTGCAACTACCTATTCATATTAATATATATAGAGAGGCTATATAGTTTAGTGGTGACCTTGGTCAAGTTACTTTCCCTCAAGTTACTTTGCCTCAGTTTTCTTATCTCTAAAGTGGGGATTAATAACAAAACTTTTCTTCATAGAATTCTGGGTGAGGATTAAATGAGCTAATGTTCATGAAGTGCTTAAAACAGTGACTGGCACTAGCGTGAGTGCTGTAGTAGTTAGCTTGTTATTATTTATTTATACTGTATGTACTATTTCTTGACTTTCCTTTTTCCTTAAAAGTATATACAGAAAGCCTTTCCATGTCATGACATATAACTCAGCCTCACTCTTTTTAATGGCTGTATGCTTTTCCACTATATAATCACTTAGTAACCACGGTCCTTCTGATGAAAATTTAGATTTTTCCTTTTGGTCTGTGAAAAACAAGACTGTGATGAGAATCCCTGTACATACATCTCTGGGTGTGTGCTGGTGGGTCAAAGGACGTACACATTTTAAATTTGGTAATTACCACCAGGTAGCTTTTCAGAAATGCTTTGCTGATTCATACATTCTCCTACTAAACAACATACAAAAACACCTATTTACCCTCACCCTTCCGTCACTCTTTATTATCAGTCTTTTTGTTATTTTTCCAAACTAGGAGCTCATTGTGTGAATTGTAGTTCTGTGATTAGTCATGAAGCTGAGCATCTTTTCAGGTTTATTGGCCATTTGTATTTTACTGTTAATTTCCGGTTTTCATAGATGACTCATTTGGCTGGCTTTTTCTTATTAATTTGTAGGATTTCCTTATATAGTCTATGTATTAATCTTTTCTCTATTATTTACGTTACAAATATTTTTCTCTCAGGCCGTTGTCTTTCAACTTTGTTCATTGTATCAACCTTTGTTGATAATTTTTACACCTTATCAAAGTTTATGTAGACACGTCTGTTAGTCTTTTTCTATTATTTTTTTGTATTAATACTTTGAAAGACCTGTCTAGATGCTAAAACTAAGAGGTAACATTTTTATGAAAAACAGTATATGTACAGAGTCTCAAAGTACCTTCCACAAAATACATATTAATTACAAAGGAGTAGCAGTGGGGAAACCAAGCAGATACCACCTTACGCAAGTGATCCAATTAAAATGACCAGTAATGAAACAAAATGGATGTGATGTACCTCCTGATATGATACACTGAGAAGGACATAGCGTATAAACGAATATAGGAATTTGAAAACATAGATATACATACATACGTATAAATGTACACATATATAACAGAGAGGGAAAGCAAATGTGATAAAATGTTGACATTTTAGAGAATCTGGGGACAGGCTACACAGGAATTCTTTGCATTATTTTTGTAATTTAAATCTAAAATTATTTAAACATAAAACTCTTAAAAATTAGAGAGAAACAAAAAAGCCTGACTACCCCAGGATAATAGAAATAGTGTCCTATATTTTTAGCTAATTCTTCATCCTGTTTTATTGAATTGGCTTTTTAAACATCCATATTTTTGTTGTGGTGTGTAGTATAAGGTGGAGTCTAACTTGTTTTTCTCCCCAATGTGTAGCCCTTGATGTGCTGCTGTTGCCATAGCCAGGCCCTTGCACATACACCGGTTTGTGCTTTAGTCTGATTAAAGGCGCATTTCCTGTCCCAGAGGTGAAACCAGAGCGGCTTCTTTTCCCTTAAGGACTAGGGCCCTTATGCAGGGAATACAGGACGTGAGGGAAACAAAAATAAACTTTATGGCCACCTCCTTCTGACTCCTGTTGGCCCCAAGCCAGACCCTGGGGTGTGGGCGGGGCTGAGAGGAGCTGATCCTGGGGTCTACACACGGGCTGGCTGGACCCTCCTCAGGGCCGGGACCAGGCCCTGTGCGGCCGCAGCAGATGCAACAGTAGCTACGCTGCAGCAGGCCCAGGGCCGGGGCATTAAAGACACTCAGGTTAGGTCAAATTATACCACTAACAGCAAATCATGCCCTTCACATTCAACCCTAGCTTTTGCTAAATCTAAGCTAGTGCATGGTAACATCTTGCTTGTAACTTACGGCCTGCAGGCTTCAACTCGTTCAAGAAGCAGTCTGATGGCCGCAGGGAGACGTCTTGTGATATGGTGGCATTTGCTTGGGCCCCGAAGAGAGGAGTCTTCCAGATTATTTCTAGGCTGTATTCTGTTTCATTAATCTATTTAACCTGTTCTTCCACAATAGCACACTATTTCAGTTTTTGAAAGTTTATAGCATTTTTTTGAAGTGTACAATTCCCTGATTTTCTAAAAATTGAGGTGAAATTGTGCATAAATAATATTAACCATTTGTAAGTGAACAATTCAGTGGCATTTAGTACATTTACAATGTTGGGCAACCACCACCTCTGTCTAGTTCTGGAAAATTCCCATGTACCCACTAAAGGTCGCTCCTCCTTCTCCCCTCCCTGCCAGCTCCCAGCAGCCACCAATCTGTGTTCTGTCGCTATGGATTTACGTATTCTGGATATTTCATATAAATGGAAGCATACAGTATTGCTACTTCTTTTGTTTGGCTTCTTTTACTTAGGAATGTTTCCAGGTTTTTATAGCACGTTTTAGTGTCTGATAGAGCTATCTCCTTCCTTTTTCTCTTTTTCAAAAATTTTTGATTACGACCACATACTATCTTTTCTAAAAGAACTTTAGAGTCAACTGGTCAAATTGCACAAAATATTATGTTTTGATTCTCAGTACAATTGCACAGAGTTAATAAGTTGATTTGAAGGGAACCTACATATTTACAGTATTTCCCAGCTAGGAACATGGTTCGCATATGTAGTTCTTGTATTATTTCCTTCAGTAAAGTTTTATAGTGTTCCTCAAATGTTTTGTCATTTCTGCTATTTTATATATGTGTTTTGTTTCTGTTGTGTATGGGTTCTTTTTTTATAACTTTTTTGAGATATAATTAGCATACAATATACTGCATGTATTTAAAGTGTCCAATTTAATGAGTTTGGCATATGTATGTCTACACCTGTGAAACCATCATCACAATCAAGATAAGGGACATGTCCATTGCCCCCAAGAGTTCCCTCCGGCTCTCGTCTAAGACATCTCTCACCCCCAACCGCATCCCTAGGAAACCCCTGGCCTACCTTCTGTCACTGTAGACTAGGTTGCATTTTCTGGAATTCAATATGAATTTTTTTTGTCTGGCTTTTTTCTCTCAAAATTTTTTTATCTGGCTTTTTTCTCTCAGAATAATTATTTGAGATTCATTCATATTGTTGAGTGTATCGGTAGTTCGTGTTTGTTTATTTAATGAGTAGTACTCTGTCGTCTACCTAGATGGCAGTTTACCTGTTGATGGCTACTTGGGTTGTTTCCAGGTTGGGCTGTTAAAAGTAAAGCTGCTGTGAGCACGTCTTTGTGTGGACATGTGCTTTCATTTCCTTTGGTTAAGTCCTAGGAGTAGAACGGCGGGATCATGTGGCAGATGGATGTTTAACTTTTTAGGAAACTGCCAAACTCTTTCGCAAGTGGTGGTATCGTTTAACATCCCCACCAGCTCAGCATTAGGGTTTCGGTTGTTCCAAATCCTTGTCAACACTTGATAACATTCTTTTTAATTTTAGCCATTCTAGTGGGTGTGTATTTGTTTATGGTTTTAGTTTGTGTTTCTCTAATAACTGCTGATTTTGAGCTTTTTTTTTGCCATTTTGTATGTTTTCCTTGGTGAAGTGTTTTTTACCTATTTTTTATTAGATGATTTCTTTTATTACTCAGTTGGAAGAATTCTTTGTGTATTTTAAATACAAGTCCTTTGTTGGAAATTTATAAAAGTATTTTCTCCCAGGCTGTAGCTTACCTTTTCACTGTCTTAGCAGTACTTTTGAAAAGCAAAAGTTTTAAAGTTGGAGGAAGTCTAGTTTATTAATTTTTTTCTTTTATAGTTAAGAACTTTTTGCCAACCCCAAAGTCAAGATTTTTCCCTCTAATCTCTTCTGGGAATTAGTTTTATGGTTTTAGCTCTTATATTTAGGTAAATGATGTATTTCAGGTTAATGCTTATATATGGTATGATGTATGGATTAAGAATCACTTTTTTACATACAGCTTCCTAACTGTTCTAGCACCCTCTTTAAAGATCATCCTTTCTTCATTGAATTACTTTGGCACCTTTGTCAAAAATTATTGGTTATAGATATATAGGATATCCTCTCTTTTATTCTTAAAAATGGTAACTGGTGTCATCTCTCTTTTTGTTTTGTTTTCTTTCCCTGCTCAGGTTGCCCAGAGTTTTGTCAGTTTTATCAGTCTTCTCAGAGAACCAGCTTTTGATTTTATTGGTTTTCTGTATTATCTTTCTGGTTTTTATTTTATTGTTTTCTCTTTATTATTTTCTTTCTTCTGCTTGCTTTGGGTTAAATGTTCTCATTTTTTAAGGCGGAAGTTTTGGTCATTGATTTGAGACTTTTCTAACATAAACATTTGATGCTATGAATTTCCCATTAAACTCTGAATTTAGCTGCATCCGTCAAATTGTATTGTGCTGTGTATAATTTTAATTCCATTCACAATGCTGCCTAATTTCCCTTTTGAATTCATCTTTGACCTATGGGTTATTTAGATATGCATTTTGTTTCCTTGTATTTGGGGATTTTCTAGATATATTTCTATTATTGACTATTTAATCCTATGTGGTCAGAGAACATAGTTTTGTGGCATAGAATAGCAGTCAGCAAACTTTTCTGCAAAAGTGCGTATTTTAAGCTTTGTGAGTCACATATGATCTGTATTATATTTTATTCTTAACTCTTAAAAAATATAAAAGGCATGTGTAATTCATGGGCTGTATACAAACAGGCCAGAGGCTGGACTGAGCCTGAGAGCTGTGGTTCATCACTCCTGGAACAAACTGTGATGTCTTGGTAAATGTTCCATGTACACTTGAAAAGAATGTATAGTCTGCTGTTGTTGCAGTTAACAACATGTTCCACAAATGTCAATTAGATCAAGTCAATTGATAGTATTGTTCAAGCCTTCTGTATTATTACTGATTTTTTGTCTACTTGTTCTATCAGTTATTGAGAGAGGGGTATTAAAATCTCTGACTATAATTGGATTAGTCTGCTCTTCCTTTCAGTTTTATCAGTTTTTGTTTCCTGTATTTTGAAGCTCAGTTGTTAGATGCACAAACATTTCGGAATGGTATGTCCTGTGATTAATTAACACCTTCATCATTACCAGGTGACCCTCTTTATCTCTGCTAATATACCTCGCTCTGAAAGCCACTTTGTCGTATATTAGTATGGCCACTGAAGCCTTCTTTTTATTAGTGTTGGCATGAAATATCCTTTTCCATCCTTTTACTTTGAGTCCATCTGTCTTTATATTTCAAGTAGGTCTCTTGTAGACAGCATATCTTCCAGTCTGACAATTTCTTTCTTTTAATTTGACATTTAAACTATTTATATTTAACATGATAATTGATGGGTTGGGTTTAAATCTATCAATCTTGCTCTTTGTTTTCTGGTCCCCACCCCCACATCTGTTGTTTGTTGCCTTTCACACCATCTTTTTAATTATTTTTGTCCCATTTTATTTCCTCTCTTGGCTTATTAGCTCTACTTCTTTTTTGTTTGTTTATTTCTTAGTAGTTGCCTATGGGTTTATACCACGTATCTTTAACTTATCACGGTCTACCTTTAAGTAATATCCCACTTCATGTGTCGTATAAAAACAGTACATTTGTTGCTGTTCTCTCAGCCTTTGTGCTGTTGTTGTCACACATTTTTCCTCTGTGTGTGTCATAAACCCCACAATACATTGTTATCATTTTAGGTTTAAAATTTTATTATCTTATAAAAAGACTTAAAAATAATAAAGTAGTCTTTTATAGTTATCCTTATAGTGCCATTTCCGGTGCTCTTCTTTGCTTTGTGTAGATCCAAATATATACCTGATAGCATTTTCCTGTAGCCTGAAGACCTTTTTTTGAACATTTCTTGTAACGTTGGTCTGTTAGTGATGTATTCTCTCAGCTTTCATATGTCTGAATAAAGTCTTTATTTTATCTTTGTTTTTGAAAGATATTTTCCTTGGGTGTAGAACTCTAAGTTGTCATTTTCTTTTGGTACTTTAAAGATGTGGCTTCTTGTAAGAAGTCTACTGTTGTTTGTGACTTTGTTTCTCTGTAGAGATGGCCCTTTTTTCTCAGGCTGCTTTTAAGATTTTTTCTTTATCACTGGTTTCAGGCATTGTGATGATGACACACCTTGGTGTAGTTTTCTTATTGTTTATACTGCTTGAGGGTCATTGATCTTCTTGAATTTGTGGACTTATAGGTTTCATCAAATTTAGAAAATTTCTGGTCGTTATTAAAATATTTCTTTTTCACCTCTTCCTTTTTTAGGGCTCCAATGACATGTATGTTAGACCACTTGACGTTGTCCCAGAGCTCAAGTAGCTAGAAAAACACACGGAAGGAAATAACAAAGATAAAATCAGAAATTAAAAGTAAGAGAAAAGGAGAGAGAGTTTTTAATTGATAATTGAGTCTTTGTACAAAGCATAATAGATAAACTTCTGGCAAATCTAATAGTAAAAAAAAAATAAAGATGAGCAAAATTTAGATTGAGAAAAGGAAAGTAAGAGTATAAGGAGATTATAGGAGAAATTATAAGAGAAGATGATGCATAGCTCTTACCTGCGACCATGTGTGACTAAAACTGAAAATCTTGGTAAGTTAGATAATTTCTACTGCTGTTTAAGAAGAAATCCTGTAACAAACCTGTATCCAAGGAAGAAATTGGAAACACTGTTAGAGAATTATCTCCAACAAAAGCACTAGGCCTCAATTGTTTTAGGGTAACATTCCCTCAAATTGTCAAGGAATAGGTAAATTCTACATTATGCAAACTATTCTAAAGCTTTGAAAAAAGATAGGAAACTTTTTCATTTGTTTTACAGAGCTAATTTAACCTTGATAATTGACATTGCTATTGTAAATGGTACTGTTTTCTCACACTGTATTCTTTAAATGGTGATTGGTATGGTTTACATATTTTGTATAGAGGAAAATTAATTTTAAAAAAATGTATTTCTCTTATATCCAACAACCTCATTGAATTCTCTTATTGTTTCTAATTCCCTCCCTTGTTTCCTGACAGTTCCTGGCTAACGCTAACCTTTCAGATCATGGTTTAGGATGACAAGTTTGCGAGGTTCATGCAAGGGAAATTATGTGATTGAGGATTCCACCGTGTTTCTGGGGAGCAGCGGGTCAGAGGGGAAGAGTTCAAGAAACCATTGACCTGTTGACTAAGCAAATATCCATCAACTCTCTTCTCCACGCTCCTTTCTTTGGGTCTGCGCATTGGCTCCTAGTCCATCCCCCGACTCCATTCTAACTGTCTCCATTCTTTCCTGAACTATTGCCAGTGGAAACTTGCCGAAAGATGAGGTTACTCTCCTGCTTAGAATTGTTCTCTGGCTCTCTGTTTTTAGAGTCAAAGGAAAATTTGTTGTTTTACTTACCACCGAATGCCCAGCACCGAGCACTCACAGGTGTTTATTTAATAGATGGACTTCAACCTGCATCTGAGCCTTGTTCTGATCTGCCCTTTCCCTACCCTTGTGGCCCCCGTTCTGTCCCATTGCATTGTATTCCATTCCTCAGAGGTGCCGTGCCCATCCTCGCCTCTGTGCCGTTGTGCGTGCGCACTCCTCCTCTCCTTGTGGAATCATGTTCTGGCTCTTTGTGTTTCAGTAGCACCTTTTCTTTCCTCAATTGCAGCTCTTCAATTACAGTTGTCAGGTAGAGTGTATCTCTGCCTGTGTACTGAGGCCCTGGGAGGCCAGGGAGCTGCACCTGTCATGTAGCTGTGCCCCCAGGGCCCAGTGCAGTGCCTGGGTGCATACACGCTCCGCCAGGCACGCAAAGAGCATCTATTGAATTGAATTAGTTGGCTCTTTCTGTTTTGCCTTTCTGTGTCTAGGATATTGGATGCCAGCATCCAGCTAAGTTATGTTTGTGTTAAACATGAATTGAAATGCAATTACAGCTGGCAATGTGGTTTGAGAGCTGAGTAATCAAGTAAATAAGAAGAGTGACTTAGTCACGAGGGCCAGTTCATCTCCTGTGCTTTCTCGCCTCCTGTCATGGGGCATGACTCATGAACAGCACAAGTTCAACTTGTCTTCTCTTAAGTCCCATCTCTTTAATTCTTCCTGTCCTCCTTGTCTTGTTGGGTGTCTTTCAGGGCCCCTTTGTTCAAGCCAGCAAGAATCGTGGAGCCAGGCTGTGTAGTGTGAGCTGGTTGGCCCATGGACACCTGCCTGCTAAGTGCCCCAGACTGCCATGCCTTCTGAGTTCTGGTGTAAACTCTATTATTATTATTATTTTTTTTTTTTTTTTTGAGACAGAGTCTCACGCTGTTGGCCTGGCTAGAGTGCATCATTGTAACTCACTGCAACCTCAAACTCCAGGGCTCATGTGATCCTCCTGCCTCAGCCTCCCAAGCAGCTGGGAATACAGGCACGCCTGGCTAATTTTTCTATTTTTAGTAGAGATGGGGGTCTCACTCTTGCTCAGGCTGGTCTCGAACTTCTGGTCTCAAGCAATCCTTTTGCCTCGGCCTCCTAGAGTGCTAGGATTATAGGTGTGAGCCACCGCACCTCGCCAATATCTTCTTATTTTAAAAAATCCAACAATACAGCCAAAGCTCAAGTGCCTTTCCACCACACCCTGATTTCTGTTAGTCACTGTCGTCAGTTTGTTCATTTTTCTTCCTTTTTTCTATGTGTTTATATATAAGTGACTTATAGAAATATATCATTGTAATTTGTGTTTTTAATATAAATTATGTCATGCAGAAAGCTCTTGCGTTATTTGTACGCAAGATCTAAACATGTCATTCAGATCTTTCTGGACTGGTGTGTATAGATGTTCCACGTTCCTGTTAACTGGCGTCTGGTGTTCCGTGCTCAGGGAGCAGTACCCTACACGACCCTTCTCCTGCTGCTCAGCTCGTAGGGGTGTTTTTCTCCCAGCTTTTCACTAAAGAAAACCTTAGTACCTGCCTCCTCATTAGGATCATAGTATTTAGCAAATGTAAATACAGGATGAACTGTTAAATCTGAAATTTTTGAACATTTTTTTTAATTTGAAAAAATTATTTTTTGTTTGTCTGAAATTTAAATTTAAGTGGGTGTCCTGTATTGTCTCTGGCACCTCTATTCCTTGTGTACATTTACAATATTTGAAAAAAAATCTTTTCTTTTTTTAGATCTATTATCTGATATTTTTAAACTAAAAAGATACAATACATTCCAAGTACATAGAACAGTACAGAGAATAATGTAACAAATACCTGTGTGACCCCCATGCAGCTTTTCCAAGTCTTAATGTTTCATCAAGTTTATGTTAGATTTTTTTTTTTTAATAAAAGAAAAAAAACATTATCGAGCCCACGCGCGTACCCGCAGGCCTAGGCCTCCTTCCTCTCCAGCGTCCACCGTTCTGAGTTTGGCGTTTGTCATTCCTGGATACTTTTCCATGTTTTCAGTCTTTATATAGATGATGTCACATGGCGCATATGTCACACTGTGTGTGCTTTTCAACTTGGTGTCTTTGCTTAGCGGTGTTCCTGAGATTTATCCCTGCCAAGACAAGTAACTCTAATTCAGGTATCTTCAGTGCTGTATAGAATTCTGTTGCAGGAGCCTATTATATAACATATTTATTCATCCTTCTGTTGGTGAGGATTTGGGTTGTTGCCAATAATTTATACTATAAACAATGTTGCAGATAACATCCTCATGTCTTTATGCTAAGAATTTCTCTAGGGACCCATTTAGGAGTGGAATTGCTGGGCCATTTTTGCCTTACAGGACATAGCGACGTGCCCTCCAAAGGGGTATGCCGGTTTGTGCTCCTCTCTTTTTTCTTGGACATTTGCAGTGTAGTCAGTGATTTGCCACGAGTGGTGTATCATTGTCGTTTTTAA
>RJWJ010002709.1:0-96198 GCA_004363605.1 Indri indri
AAAAGAAAATTTTTGTGGCATTGGGTTAAGCTAACAGGTCTTAGATACCACATCAAAAGCATAATCTATAAAAGAGGAAATTGGTAAATTGGACTTCCTTAAAATTAAAACCCCTTGCTCTGCAAAGGACACTGTAAAGAGAATAAGACAAGCTGCAAACTGAGAGAAAATATTTGGACATAATATATCTGATAAAGGTCTTGTATCCAGAATATATAAAGAATACTGGAAACTCAGCAATAATAAAACAAACAACCCTATTTTTAAAATAGGTAACTAATTTGAAGAAACACTTTATCCAATGAAGATACAGGGATGGAAAATGGGCACTCGAAAGGATGCTCAACATCATTAATCATTGGAGAAATGCAAATTAAAACCACAATGAGATATCCCTTCAAACCCATTAAAATGGACAAGGTGAAAAAGTACCAACAATGTTAAGTGATGGTGAGGATGTGAAGGAATTTGGTCTCTCATACAATGCTGGTGAAAATGTGCAATGGGATTGCCACTCTGGCAAACAAACAGTTCCTTAAAAAGTTCAAACATACATGCACTTACCATATGACTCAGCAATCCCACTTCCGGGTGTAATTCTGTAGAAGCGCAAACTCACTTCACATAAAAACCTACACACAAATGTTTATAGCAGCTCTATTCATAATCTCTTCAACCTGGCAATAACCCAGATGTACATCAATGGAAGAATGGAAAAACATACCTCTGTAATGGAATACTACCCAGCAATAAAAAGGAATGACTTCTTGAGGTATACAACTATTAGTATGAATCTCAAAGTCACCATGCTAACCATGTGAAAGGAGTTAGTCCCACAAGTTTACATACTGTATGGTTCCATTGACATGACATTCTCAAAAAGACAAAACTAAAGTGACAGAGAACAGATCCGGGGAACTGAGGGTTTAGGTGGAAGGGAAGGCTATGACTTCAAAGGGTGGCTCAAATGAAATTTTTTGCAGTGTTGTAACTGTTCCATATCATGATCATAGTGGTGGTTAGCCATCTATAGATACATATTAAAATTTATAGAATTGTATACTAAAAAAGTCTACATAATTCACGCTATTTTAACAAATAAAATTTTAGAAAAGAGCACTGAGCACTGGAGATAGGACTTCACTGGCAGTTGTTAATAGCAGATTGGTTAAATGAGGGTGAGCTTATTACTGCAATTTGGGGCTGCTCAGTGAAGAAATAAACAGCCCAACACATCACCACACTCCTGGAGTTACCCCTGTGTCCCAGCACAGCAAAGGCATGTTGCTGATGAGTATGCTCATTTAATAATACTGACAGCTACATTGTTTTCAGCACGAGTTCTTATTTTCTGGAAAACAAATACATGGGTGTGGGTGTGGGTGTGTTCTTGTATGTATTTCAGGGTGACATTCATTGATTCACCTATGTGCCGCTAGGGTCAGAATTCCCAGAGGACAATTCAGGACAGAAGATCCTTAGACGAAGATGTGAAAATACCAATTCAGGGTGATGAATACCACCAGTCTGGGAGAGAAGAAGCCATGAGTCAAAGAAAGCTCTAGTTCAGAGGCAAGAGACTCTGGAGACCCGAAGCATCAAGGGGGATCACCGGGACCCAGGGGAGAAACAAACAAAGGGCTGCAAGGACAGAGGGTGTCCCAAACGGGGGCACATGGAAAGAGAGTGGTGCAGGCCACGGCCAGGACCAGCCCTGGAGCACCTCCTTTTATGACGCACCTGTTTTTCTCTCATCAGCCTGAAAATGGGATTTTTAAGTGGCAGTCCCCTGCCAGACTGGTCTGGAAGTATACAGTGAATTTTTTTTAGCCCATTTCTATGACAAATGATTAATATTAATAATTTTAACTCATAATAGGATACACTTCATTTCTTGACAAAACCACTTATAAGGAATAGCTCAGTTACCAAGAAAGCCAGATAATTGATATGTTACCATCTCTGCCTTGTCGTTTCTATAATGGCAGAATAATGAAGTATTATTTAGCTTAACACAATCACTGGAGCTTCTCTATGGTCTTGGAAGGAAGAGACACAAGCTAGGAACCTTTTAAAGATATAATTAGTTTCTTCTACAAGACATTATATAAATAAAAAGTGAAATTAATTTAAATGACAAGTGACCCATTGTATATCTTCATTATGTCCTAGGACTAGTAGTACCATGGAAATCAGTCAACCGAGAACATTTTGTTATTATGGAGGCTGTGAGAATCTAGAGTAGATCTCTATAAAATAACCTTTTAAATAAGATTAGGGTTAAAGTACATTATGAATTTTTATGTTTCATAAGACAGCAAAATTCAGTTAAGTGGGAGAAAAAAATAAAAGTAAATAACATTTAATGGGACAAGAATACTAAGTCAGAGTGGACTTTTCATTGACTCAAATGAGGTCTCTGTTTCCACTCCACCATCTGGCATTTTGCATTTGTCTCTCTGCAACGTAATTTCTAAAGGAGTTGACTGATTTTTAACCAAATTCAATATGCTCCCTAACAAAGAGTAATAAGATACAACTTAAATCCTTTTTGCAGCTCAGTTCTTTTCTTGCAACAGCTGATAGAATCCTGTAAAACAATCTCGTAAAGAAATCATACCAGCTTGTTTTGCAAATAACTGCTTAATATTAACAAAGGTATGTGTGTGAAAAGATATGCATATGCCCATGGCTCATTCACGAATTGGTTTTACTACAACATCTTTGAAAGGGGAGTTTCACTTGGGGTAAATACATTCTGTATCTCAGCAGCCCTCTCTATATGACTGGGGACAGGTCTGTTGAAACAAAGAAATAACAATTTTAAAACTTGCCAGAGAAGTGGAGGGACGTAGATTTCAGCTTTAGGAGTCCTAAAGACTCAGTGATTTCTCCATAACTAGACAATCCTTTACAGACACTGGTCAGGAAAACCAGTGAAAATTAAAGCAGAAAAGGTAAGTTGTACATATGGGAAAATTAGAGATTCAGGATGATAAATGATGAGAGTATTGGTGGTTAATCCGTATCAACCACAATGAAGTAATTGATAATGAAACATTTCAGACTCTCATTAGCCAAATTATCCAATGAAATCATTCTTTAGGAGGTCAAGAAGTTAGCATGGAGCCTTCATATTGTCCAGTGGGATTGTTGAGTAGAAATGGATCTTGTGTCTTCTATAGGAGACAGAAAGTAATTATTTTCCTCAGGTCTGGGGTCATAGCAAAGGAAAGAAATATTCGTCAAACTCATCTTTGAAATAGATGTAAATGCTAGGAAGAGTAGGCTACAAAGTGTCAGGCATCAAACCGCAGAGGAAATGTTACTACACGGAAAAAAAGGTTTCAGTTGTTCAAGACTGTAAACTGTGATGCAGTCATGTTAATTAGGGGTTTCCACTAAATTTTCTGGGCTATTTTGAAAATGTGAGAATGTGGCATGGTATACTAGTCTGATCTTTTAAACTGATTCCTAGAATTAGAACAGCAAACCCAGTAAACACAATGCATCTGAATTTAATAAAAACCCCTGAAAGTAAAGTGTTTTCCTAAAATGTGATTTGAAGAATTGGATTGAATTAGATGGGATGGAGGCCAGCCACAGAAGCAGAAAGTTGGCCAGCAGTCCACACACAATGGGGAATGAAACCACCAACTGTGAGTAAGTGGGGAATGGGAGAATAGGTCCAAGGCCTATTTACACCAAAATATTCATTAGTGGATTCAAAAGGTTCTGAAAGTATACATATGTAAAATAATTAACCCTAGAATGCAAAACGGGAACAGAAAGCTATTAGTTCCTCAGGGATGGCAGCAAATTGGCACATTCACTCCAGACAAGGCTATGGAAATGATGCAAATTCTATACCTGAGCTTAATCCATCCTTAGCACATCACACAGTTCTATGTTCTTTGAATGCCTCTGATCTCCTATCTTATTATTCTATACTTTGCACCATGCTAGCTTCCATTTAATATTATTGTCTCATGTATGTATCGAGTGCTTTCGCATACAGGGTATTTTAAGCTTATTTAATCCTTACCATAGCACTATTAGGTGGGAATTATTATACTTAAATAGATGAGGAACAAAGTCTTCAAGACATGAATTTTCCCCTGTCACACAACTTGTCCTACTCAGACCCCAGCAATCAGCTTCCAGAGCTCAGGACCTTCACCCCAAACCCCCCCTTATTTTATTGTCTCTTTTATTATTCCATGTATTTAATGCCTTTCTAAAATTTAGATAGTAGTATAATTTTTATCTACCTTGTCCCTGTCCTCTTTCATGTTGGACGAGCTGTAGATATTTCAAAAGAACCCAAGATTGACAAGAATATATTCTCTTCTTAGAATGTGGGGGAACTGCCTACTGGTAGCCACAGTTCTGGGGGTAGGAAGCAGGCTTGAAGAAGTACCTAATGCTTTCCCAGGCACTGTTGGACTGCTTTCTGAAGGGCAAATACCTTTCAGGGATATTGGAAATCCTGTAGGGCTGAACGGCCGAAAGAGCCAGAGAGGGGGTAAGAGCTTAACAGAGCCTTTGCAATAAATCTCCTCTCTTCAATGAAACCAACATGACATAAATTGGGTTTTTGGATCAAACTTCAAAATGGAGCATTCAGCAATGTCTCTGATCTTTGTAACATGTTTTAGTTTTCAGCTGTCACTCTGTGTTCAGCTGCTGAAGTCTCCAAATGTGACTGGTTCTTTGCCAGAAAATAATTGTGCAGGTCCATTCTTAGCTTCTTTCCAAGTAAGCTCTGTGTTCACAGGAAAGGCATGTTGTTTCTAAATAAAGACTCTATCTTATTAAATTCTTTATCCTATAGTTGTTTATTTGGGTTTTTTTTTTCCTAAGTAAAAAACATTCTCAAGAATCTTGCTTCCTAAAAAATGTCCTAGCTCCTGTCCTGTGTATACATGATTCTATGCACATGTTTTCTGGTTTAAACCATGCAGGGAATTGAAAGCCCCCAGTTCAGGCTGTTATCTATAAGAGCATTGAGTACCTTGTTGGCTTTGATTATCTTTTGGAACCAGGTCCATTAAACTTTCCAAGGACAGGCTTCTCTCTATTTCCAGAGTTAAAGAACATATTATTTTGCCCAATTTAAACAAGAATCCCATAAAAGCCAATATGGCAACATGCTCTCCAAATGGTTTAGTGACCTCAGCAACCTTGGGATTGGCTGCATGTTCCAAGAGGCAATTAAATCCTGAGTAGAGAGTATTAAAGTGACCTGATTAAAGGGATAATGGAAATTTCCTCCACACCCCAAATTATTTCTTTTATAAGTCAGTGCCAAAATGTATGAACAGATGTTTATTCCTTTACAGAAAAAGAGCTTTGTAAGTGCAACTGCCCCCAGGAGGGATTAAATAGTTTTCAATCATTAATTACTTAATGTGAATGAATTGTGGGCAATGGAGAAAATTGGGCATAGGAAAAAATAGAGAGAGACAGAGAGAAAGGGTCATCCATAAGGCATTGCCCCAGCAATGGTTAGGGTGGGTTTTAGGTCTCTTGGGAGATGTGTAAGATGGGAGATGGTAAGAGATACCCACAATAGGAGAAGAACCAATAAAGAAAAAATAGGCGATTTGCCTGTTGTACAATTTTAGGTCACCCCCGAACAAAACCATTGGTATCATTCTCTTAACTACCAGGAAACATGCATAGAAGTATGATTTCAATGGAGAAAACTGCAGGCTATATTTGCTGGCTAATTTGTATACACTTGAGTGCTCGGCAATACCACAGATTCCCAAAGTAAGACACAGAGGTCCCAAAGTCAGATATTGAGTAGTCTTCCATTGCCTCCGCAGGGCCAGGCTGGAGTTTCTCCCCTAAGCAGGGATGCTGAATGGGGACAGGGCACACCAAGGCTTGGCCACATTAGAAGCATGTGTATCTTATGATCCTCTTCATGGAAAACCTTATTGAATTTTTGAAGGACAGAGGAATTACTGGTAATATCTTCCCTTCCTCACAAATCCATCGTTAATCTCCAATTCTGTTTTCTCTGGGATGGAGTTCCTGGGTCAAGGGTAATGAATGCAATTACACAAGGATTCCAGGTTCTAAAGCATCTAGGAGAAAAACAAATCTGAAGAGTCATTCATTGATTATGTATTTTCCATTTCAATCTTTCTCACATCTCCTCCTCCTAGCTCACTGTGGCTATCAAAAGCAGAGTTTGCAGGATTCAAGCCCAGCCAAAGCAAACAGACCAAAAATTTGGGAAATGATTTATCTTAATCCGAGAGTGGTAATCCAATTTATTTGACTCAAATGCTTTAAATTTCATCAGCTAAACCAGCAGCATTAGGGTTGTCAAAATGATATCTAGTGAAATCAATCCCTGCAGTGTTGGCCACTTGTGAACAGAATAATTTTCATCTTAAAAATACACATGTTGTTCTACCTTTTTATGTTTGTGGCTAGCGAGCACAGTTGGTGATAAAGAGGTTGAAGCCACCTGGGAGGGTTGTCTTTCACTGTGATGTTCTGCATGCCAGTCTGACCAGTCACCTCCTAAATGTAGTCACTGATGACGAGGGAGTGAGGGATGGTGGGTGAATTGGTGCATGTCTATCTTCACAAGTGGAAAACTCCTGGGCTGGGGTGCAGTACACTTTCCACAAAGATAGTATAATATTTGAAAGGAAGGGGAGATTGCTTGGTCAATGTCCCTGGTGAGCAAGACCGAATCCATAAAACAGAAAGAATGGAGATTGTGTCCCAGATCTTAGGTGATCATTAATGCATCAGTACTTATTTAAAACTATTTTCATGGCTTTAAAAAATAACAATAGAAATAAAGTAGCATCAAATAGGGCAAAAGAGCTCCAATTTAGGAATCTATTGACCTGAGTTCTAGGACTACACTGCCCCTAATTATACATAACTTCCATGATTATGCCAGGCCCCCTCACCTCTCAGGCTCCAGCTATCAAATATAAAGATATCTACAGTTTTTACAGTGACAATTCTAGGGTTAAAGTAAATTTTTTGTGTTAAATGCATACCACTAGATTCCTATTACTATCCTGTTTAGGAAGTCCTTCCCCATTTTGTTCAAATTAATTTCTATGGTAGTCAAAAATACAGAATCAAACATGCCCTCTCCAGTGATGCCACGACCAATGATGCCAAAGCAACAATGAATTAATTTGGCTTAATTATTTCCTCCGTATTCTCCTACACCTTGGCCCCTCGGCCAAACCAGTCTACTTCCTGTTTTACTCAATAAAGTTTTATTGGAACACAGCCACGCTCATTCTTTATGGATTGTCTGTGGCTGCATTCCCACAACAACAGCAGAGTTGAGTGGTTGCGACAGAGACTGCATGGCCCGCAAAGCCAAAAATATTTACCATCTGGTTCTTTGCAGAAAAAGTTGGCTGGCCTTGTTCTACACTTTTAAATCTATGTTCACTATCTCTCCATTGTAATATATATGCTGGCTTCTCTTATTTTTCCTTGGATTTTTGGCTTCTCGTCTAACCAAAATCTTTGACCCCACCAATGTCCCCAACTCTTTCTAGCATTTTTCCCTAGTTCTCCTTGTCCTCCTGTTCACTCTGGAGTCATACTTTATTTATTCATAGAATTCTTTTTTCAACCTACACCCATTTGCCAATTTAATATCAGCCAACATTCCTCCTTTTAAAACCTTTAAACCCTATTGGAAAGTTGGCCCTGATGAAAGATTTCAATGACAATGACTGGTAGTTAATGCACCCTTAATCTGTGCTGCATTGTTCTGACTTCTTAGGGCATTTGTGATGATAGATTGAAAATTGTTCAGGGTCAGAGACTAGGTCCTTTGTTTGTTACTATGGAACAGCCTAGAGCCACCAGTGTTTACAATGCTATGTAAATTACATTTGCTTTCTGTTGTGAACAATTCCCCGTGAATTCTCTTACTTACCCCCACACTTGTCCTATCCAAAAGCATTTCCAGTTCTAAGCAAACTGTCTTAACACATGTTTGAATGTGTTGCCTCAAAAATTTGGTATGCTTCTTTTACAGAACTTTACAGAATAATGGTTATACACAGGTCTATGAAAGAGTCTTGTTCTCGGTTGACAAATGAGGAAACTTGAGTTGGGAGCTGATCTGTAGTCTTCACAAGGAAATTTGGTAACTTCTATTATTAGATGTAATTTGGTAATACAGCATGACTCACAGCAGCTTTAAATTTGATAAAAGAAACCAACCAAAATTTACTGAAAACATCACAGAAGAATACAAATGTAGTTGGAAAAGTGACATGGCATTGCATTGTTCATCATTGTTGTTAGCTTAGTCTAACTGTTTTGATGCCAAAGATTGTGTATAGAAGTAACCCGTTATCTGCAGGGGATATGTTCCAAGACCCCCTAGTAAATGTCTGAAACCATAGATAGTACTAAATCTTATACATACTATGTTTTTTTCAATCTGATAACTGAGATGGCTACTAAGTGACATTCTGCTGGGTAGCAAATAGCATGAATATATGAGACAAAGGGCTGATTCATGTGTCAGGCAGGATGGCAGGAGATTTCATCACGCACAATTTAAAACTTATGAATTGTTTATTTCTGGAATTTTCTATTTTCAGATTGTGGTTGACTGCAGGTAACAAAAACTGTGGAAAGTGAAACCATGGCTAAGGGGGGACTACAGTATAAGAAGCAACTTGCTTTTTCTCCAACATCATTGAATATTGTCATTATAAAATTAGCTTTGGAGCTGGAGACAGCTCCAAAGAATAGGGCTGCTGATGCTGTAGTAATATCACAGTCTCTATTACTTGTGAGACATTTTTGTTGTATTTTATCCAACAAAGGAATGACTATACAAGGTTGGGTTGTAAGAAATTTAAGAAAATGTTCAATTTCAGTGTAGATCTTTCCTCTGTGGGGAGTAACTAACATCTGTGTGAGTTTCCAGAGATAGCTCAGGGAAGTTTGTTTCTTAGAAAGTTGTTAGGTTTTTCTTTCACCTTGGTCCAAGTTCTATAATTTATAACTTAACAGAATAAATCCTTTCAATGTTTATGAGTCAAAGATGCTAGCAAACCCTTGACTTTATGCATAGAATGGTCATTCATACAGCATTATTTCAGTTTCTACTCTGAACCAGGGACTGTGCTAGGTGCTGAAGACATGAAGAAGAATATAGCATAATGTTGACTTTCAAGGGTTCACAACAAAATACAAAGAAGGTAAATAACCAATTATCATTAATGAACTGTGTACACAGTGCTAAGCAGGCACGGAGAGTAGAAAAGATTTCCTGGGAGATGTTTCAGATAAGCTGCATCTTGAAAGACAATTAGAAAATGCAGGGAAAAGCATTCCTGGATATAAGGAATAGCATATGCAAGGGCATGGAGACCCAAGAGATGACAACACAATCAAGGAAAGGTCAACAGGTTGCTTGAGCTAAGGTATGTGATTAGGAAGACTTAAAGCTAAGACCAACATCAGATAAACTGGGATTGATCTGAGAAATAAACATCTTTGTGCCTTTCCAAAGAAGTTTTAACTTTGTCCACCAGATAATAGAGATCCTTAAGCAGGAATATACCTTGAACAAATTTATATTTTAGAAAACACTTTTAGGACAAGTTTGGAATATAACCAGAAGGTAGAACAGCTGAGCCCAATGAGAAGACAGACTAGGACAGACGCAGACTGATAGAGTAGTGTGGTGATGGGCACCAAACTAGTAATGAATGTTGAAAGGAGAGAAAAGATTCAAGAGCTATTTAGATAATAGGACCAACTGAAGTTGTGGAGGCAGCACATCCTGGGTGGTGAGGCAGAGAGTGAACTTGACGATGACCATAGTTTTTAATCAGAGTTATTAAATCATCCTGTAATCAAAGTGAACATGGAAGAAAGAGATATGAGGAAAACTGGAGTTGGTTTGAAGTGTTTTGAATGAGTAGTCACTTAGGAATGTCCATTTAGAGCCCTCTAGAGTGAATTGGAAATGTAGGTCTATAATCAGCAGAGAGGAGGGTGAATATATTCATTGGAGAGTTGACATTGCTTGGTGGTGGTTGAAGCCATCAAAGTGAATGAGATCCTCAAGGAGCATGTGTGTAGATAAAGAATGAGACAAAAAGACCAAAAATCACAAATAAATCCATGAGGATTTTGAAATGTTGAGGAACAGACAAAAGCTGTATAGGAAATGAAAAAAAAAAAAAGCAGAAAAAGAGAAGAGAGACACAGGGAACTTCGAAGTGGCATCTACTGAGGTTGGAGAGGAGAGTTTGAGGATAACGTTGCTATTGTCACAGTGTCAACGACAATTTATATGGGACAGGTACTGCAAAGAGACAATTAAGAAGCCGTTGGTACCCACCCAAAAAGTTCAGAGCAGGTGATAGTGGTGGCAGAGCAGTGTGAGGATTTGGGAGGCTGGGAGGCTGACAGCCAGATTGTAATAAATTTAAGAGCACAGGAAATATGGGGAAATACAGACAGGGTTTGAATATTCTTACATGACTTCTAGGAAGCATGTGTTTTGAACCGTGAATTCAAAGACAAACAACACTACTATGAATGGCAAAACAATATGAACCAAGCGAAAAAGAAAACACTACATGGAAGTTAAGGGTTAGAGGGTAAGCTGTGTGGGTCCAGAGGCCATGTATCATTGTGGCTTTTGCAGGGGCAGCCTCATGGGTGTGTAATCTGTGTGATCACACAAGGCCGTATGCTTAGAAAAGCCCCATGCTTGGTTTAATGTTCTGCTGTCAGCCACCATCTTGAAATTTTTAATAATTTTTGAAGGTGCTCACTTTTTTATTTTGCACTGGGTCCCACAAATTATTTACCTAGTCCCAGGCCTTTGTAACTCCTGCTTAGTCCAAAATAAAACTGATGGGTACATAATTCAGGTGATCTACTAACCACTGAATATAAATATGTTCAAAAACTGACCTCATTGTCTTGTTTTTTACCCAAAGAGTACCCAGATCCAATTTTTCCATTAATTTTAACAATGACATAATAATTGATAACATGTCTTGACCAATTACTGTGTGCTAGGCATTATTCTATACACTTTATAACTACTAATTCATTTACTCGTTACACCAATCCCACGAGGAGGTGTTATGATCATTATAATAGTCGTAGTGATTATTAACACTGCAATAACAGCCTCTACACATTTAAAGATGAGCAAATGGAGGCAAAGCATGGTTAAGCAACTTATACAAGGTCACACAACTAGGAAGGGATAAAGCTGGGGTTCAAATCCGGATGTCTAGCTCCAAAGCCTGTGTACTTCACCAACTATTCAATCTCCTTCATTCCCTGGGCTCACACAGTCTCAGAGATTTTTCTTACCTTTGTCCCCATTTGGCTAACGTAGTGTACCACCTCAAACGTGCTCTGCAGAGAGCTACTGCAATGCTACAGGAAGAAAACATCCTTCTCCACGTGAAGCATCAAAGACGTCCTGTGTGTGGGCTTAGGGATCCATAACCCATTTAAATGTCAGGGATCAGTGCACATATCTACCGTTTAGGAAACAATATAAAAGCACTGAGACTGGGGCACGGAAGGGACATGATCCCCAGCCCTATCTGTGGTCTCGTCCCCTTCCTCTTTTTCCTTTCCCCTATTCACACGTTTGAGTTTCACCAGAATTTTTATTTCTCATGCAGGAAGGTCGAGGTTTGGATTTAGCCCATTCCCTCCCCACACATCTGATTGAACATTTGGTCACTGTTCACAGAGAGTTGTACGGTCTCGTATCTCCCAACTCTCCTGTCTCCTCAGACGGTTAGAGTAAGAGAGATGACCAAACAGATTTGCAGAGTGAGATCTGCTAAGACAGAGTCTATCAGCTTCTCTTTAAAAAGAAATCATATAAAGGAATGGAGATGAAGGAGTAAACTTTAAAGTTTTCTTATCACTGGATGCTTTCGAGGAAATGCATCTTTAGCAAAATCCAAATGCGTAAAACAATAAGGTGATATTTTGGTAATATAAATTTATTCCTTCAGAAAGCCTCGTAACCATAACATTTGCTCCTTATGGAGTCAGTCAAAGGGGCAATGAGAGGATTTCTAGAAACATAAATATTTTTAGTGTTTTAGTGAAGTTCATGGATGGCAACTTAAGACTTAGTTCAGCGTTGGCATCCGTGTGATTCTAGTAATGTAACACTTCCACTTTTAAAAATATGGACTTAGATGATAACAAATGATCTCAAGTCCGTACTGAGGGGGAAAATGACAACAATTCCAAGCTTGCAGCTGCCTTTCCAGGAAAGGTAAAAGAACCAAAGTGTATTGGACTTGACAGAGTGTTAGGTAAACAAAGCCATGAGTATTAAAGTTTAGGCTCTAGTGATTAGCAGGGAAGCACAGGATAATAAGCACAGCAGGGCGTCCCTCAAGGTACTTTCGACTCCGACTGTGTTTATTATCCAGTATCAGTATGGAAATATATGCCTGACTACATTTATGGTGCCATTTAGAACTTTAAAATAGGCTCTTACACTCGGAAAAAGGTTACTAAATTATTCACCCTGTAAGGTTTTCCTTGATTAGCATAATTCCACCCATTACATGCCTTATCAAGAATGTGTTTCTATTGTTGGGCACGCGTTCTAGAGAGACATTCGGGGGCACATCTTCAAGGTATCACGTCAATCCTGGGATACCTGCTTTTCACTGCCTTTAAGATAAAATCCCCTTGTGTAATTTGCAAAGTAACCTTCTCAAGGTTTACACTTTCCCCTGTTGATGAGCACAGTGAGTGATGATCTGTGTATTCTCCCCCTGGTTTCCTACCAAATAGTTTTCCTCTTTTATCACCTTCGATGTTAGCTTTTCCCTTTTCAAAATGAGATTGACTCTCATCTGGTCTTGGAAGCTAAGCAGGGTTGGGCCTGGTTAGTGTTTGGATGGGAGGCTGCCTGGGAATACTGGATGCTGTAGGCTTTGGGGAGAAAAGAAGAAGAAGAAGAGAAAAAGAACAAAAGGAGAATGCACGAATACCAACAGGTAACGCCTTCATGTGGAATTCAGGATTTTTTTCATAAGTGGTAAGAAGGATACTTAGAGAAGCAAGCATGTGCTTAGCTAGAAGTGAGGTTACCCGAAGGAGAAAGGGGGTTATGGGGGGTTCCACCACTTAGCATTAATGGTGCCTCTTCCTGGGAGCTTTGGGGAACTCATGACTTCATTTCTTTATGTTCATCAGCATCTCTTAAGCATGCCAAGAAATTCCTGAGCCCACACTAGATGGCAGCATGGTACATTGGCCATGTGGGAAGAGCCCAGGCCCCAGCAGCCGGAGCCCACATGGCTGGCTCGCGAGTGCTGTCTCTCTCTCTCTCTCTCTCTCTCTCATACACACACATCCATACACACACACGCACACACACACGCACACACACAGGCACACAGGACTTCTAAAGGGTCCCAGCTTCTCAAGTGTCATCTTCGAATCTACTGTATCTGGCATCGTGGGTCACAGTTGAGAAACTCCCCCCAGGATTGCAGTCACCCTCTCCACTGTACTGTGGGTTTCTTCAAACACTGCGAAAGGATTTTTACTTTGAGCAGCCCTGTTCCTAATCTCATCAGCTGGATATCTGTGGTTTTACAAGGTGAAGGAGGTCTGCAGTTGCCTTATGTTTACTTTGTCAACACCAAAAAGGTCCTTTCGGTTCAGTCCATGCAATCTGCATGCTATGTGTGTCTGTGTGTGTGTGTGTGTGTGTGTGTGTGTGTGTGTGTGAATCCCAGAGCTCCTCTTGCAGAACTAAATATTTCCTTTAAAAAATGTCTTCCAGTCTCACCCCGGTTCAACATTCCTGTCTCAAAAGGAAAGGCGAAAGGAACCTCTATTCAGAAAGGGAGTGCACAAGACAATTTCGAGGACTGAGGAAGAAGAATCTGATTATATTATTTTACAGCTTAGAGTTCATCAAAGTCAATCGACCTCATTTAACAGATAAGGAAACTGAGGCCCAGAAATCTTGACTTGCCTAAGGCCACACAGCTTGTTAGAAACCAAGCCAGAACTGGAAAACTGGTTTCCTTATACTCTGTCCAGGGTCTTTTCCATTGCTCCATGTGTGATTTATAGAAAGTCATAAATACAGAGCAGATGAAACCTCAGAGCCCTCTGAGCTGAACTGGTTCACCTCGCTGCCCACCGGCACCCAGAACAGCTCTGCACACGTCGGTCCAGCCTGGCTTGGACACTCCCGTCTGCTGCCCAGGTCCCTCTTCTCCACAGGCAGGAAGGGGGAGGGACAAAGAGAAGGAAAAGAATCGATATTCATTGGGAAATTGGATGACAGATACAGAAATACTGAAATATTGCAGTCCTTCCCTTGGCATTTCCTCTTGACTGGAGAAGGAAATACCAGAAATCTCATAAGCCAGCCCATTTAGGCAATTTTTTTATCCTCAGTATTCATATATTTCACATTTTCCTCCAAACCCTCGAGTACTAATTCAAACCGTCCAGCCTCCAGACCCCCTAGGGATTCACCTATCACTAAATATTGTTGATTTGCAAAACACACAGATTCTTTTCCTAGAACAGGCTCTGCTTTCATGGCTTTCTGCAGACGCTGAGGCTTTTCCCAATTAAGCGATGGCCCAGCTTCTCTCTGGTTAGGATTACAAACAAACACCACCACCCCTCTGCCTCCCAGGCTCCAGCAACCCCTCCCTTCACTTTGACACATGGTTCTTTTGATCTCAACCCCAGACCGTAGCAACAGGCTCCTAATTATTCACCAGCCATAAATCATGGCAGTAATGTGGTCCTTGCTAAGGAAAAGGAGTATTGTTGAACCATCGGAGCCTGGAAAACTGGGCGTGTTTAGTGTTTCCAAAAGCAAAGCAGTAGGGGAAGGAAAGCAGGAAAGAAAAGATGTTTTAAATGTTTGTAGAAATAGTTGCTTTGATGTTGAACCCTCTCCCAGAGGAAGTCAAGAGTCTGAAAACTTAAGTCGATATTTTTTCATATTTGGAGAAGTAATAAAATCCACAAGCCCTGCCAGAGGCAGGTGTAAGCAGGGCCTCCTAGAGAGAACATCAAGTACATTTACGAGTCCTCAGAGCAGGCAGCATAAACATATTTCTTGCTATCTACCTCTTAATTTTGTTAATGTAATTTTAGCTACTCACTTGCATGGGAAATCTTCTTAATCCTTTTGTGCATAAGTACCTTATTGAATGGTAGTTAATCTGGTTAGGGTTGCCATTTTCACCAGGAAGCTCTCTGGGAATCCCAAATTATTTTTTTAATTTGGTCCAATAATTCCAGTAAAACCGGTCACTGTCAGTCTAACCTGTGGGCAGGCCACGTGAATCCAATATCGTCTTGCTAATGAGGTTTCTGGACTTAATCGAACTGGAAATTATTCTCTTTTACTTCGGATGAGAAATGCTGTATAAAGGCTGACAGTAACTTACGGACATCCTTCCATTGGTAAATTCCTCCTCAGAAATAAATACAAAATATAACAGATTTTTTTTTTCATTTAATTTTGTTATTTTAGCCACTCTAATTGGCTGTAACCTATAGACAAGACAGTGCTGGGGGAAAATCGTGAAGTTTGTCTTTATTCGACAAACATTTATTAAAGATATACTTTGAGGCCAGGCCCAGTGGCTCACGCCTGTAATCCTAGCACTCTGGGAAGCTGAAGCAGGAGGATTGCTTGAAGTCAGGAGTTTGGGACCAGCCTGAGCAAGAGCGAGAGCCCATCTCTACAAAAAATAGAAAAATTAGCCATATGTGGAGATGCACACCTGTAGTCCCAGCTGCTCAGGAGGCTGAAAAAGGAAGATGGCTTGAGCCCAGGAGTGTGAGGTTGCAGTGAGCTATGATGATGCCACTGCACTCTACCCAGGATGATGGAGCAAGACTCTGTCTCAAAATAAATGAATAAATAAAAATTAATAATTATATTATGGTTATGTAAGATGTTAATATTAAGGGAAGCTGTACGAGAGGTATACAGGAACTCTGTAATATTTTTGCGACTTTCCATATTCAAACATTGGATCAAAATTAAAAGTTTAAAAAACAAGTAAAGAAACTTCTTATTAAAATAATCCTGATATAGTCTCCCATTCTGGACAGGAAAGATTATTAATAAGTTTTTCGTTGTCAAGTTGTTAATTTCTCTACCAATAATCCATGATGATTACCAAGTAGCTTTTAGATGGCTTCAGGTCTCCAAGTACTGAAAGGCATATGAATAAAATAGAGATCACATTACTTAATCACACCCTCGCATGCCCTTCCAGTTGGCACTGACAACGCTCTGCAGAAGCTTCCCCATCTAATGGCTCCTCTACCTTTCTCTCCCCGTGGTCTTGGGCCAGTGCTTACCAGATGCTGTAAGAAAGTGGTTCTTTGCTATCTTGAAGGATTTGTGGAGTATTAAAGAAGGTTTTGCACATTTCTTGGCAGAGTTTTGTGAAGTAGAGAACCCTAGATAGGGAGTCAGGAATCTGGAATTCTTGTTTCAGTTCTTCTATTCTTGGGCCTTGGGGTCTTGGGCAAATCATTCACCTTAGACGTTTATCTATAAAATCAAGCCTTTTTGAACAAGATCTAAATCAGTAAGTCTCACCCTTGCCTGGGTATTGGAATCATCCAGGAAGTCTACTTTTTTTTATGCTAGTGCTGGGGTCCCCCCGCTAGAGATCCTGATTTAACTCCTTTGGGGTACAGCTCAGGTATCCAGATTTTTTAAAGCCTCTCAGAGTGCCCTTAACAGGCAGCCGGGTCTTAGAACCAATGATCCAGATGATTTCTAAATTCTAAATTTCTGGAGTTCATCAGCAATTATTATTCAAACAAGATGAGTCAACAGACCCAGGTCTTGGAAAGTGTTATCTTGTATCTAAAGGAATTCTAGCGTAGGCTGATAAGACTACAGTAAGGAGCATTTTCCATCGTTTTTCAAGACTCTTCTGTTTGTGCCTGTCTGATGTATTATCATCTTGACTAATGACTTACACAAAGAGCTGTGGTGTTCAGCGTGTGGAATATGCCCTGAAGCAGATCAGATTTTTTAAAAACTATATACAGATGCCTCAGAACAAAGGTGTGATTGTTCTGCCCTTGCCACATTAGTTACCCTGTCCTCTTTCTGTCACTTACCTGCGTCCTCTAGTTCCATGTTCCTCTATCTACACCTGCACAGAGATCTCCATTTACAATAAAGTGAAATGGCTGATGTTGGCGGTATGTGTCTGTTTTGGGTGGGCTGAGGGAGGAAGAAGGAGGAAAGACAGCAAGAGCTTAAGGCTGGGGTGGCAAATCCAAATGCTTCTGGGAAGGCAGACCTGGCAGGCAAGACAGTAGGGAGCTGCATCCCCTAGGAACTGGAGAACTTACGACCGTCCTATGGGACCACTTTTCCTCTGCTCCAGACGATTGTAGTCAGGGAACATGTTGGCCCAGCAGTGCCAGAACTTTTGCTCTTCAAGACAATCAAGAAATTCGTAATTGATTTATAAATGATGGAAACTAATTTGTAAAATAAATATACACACTGTGTTGGCCAAACAAGATAATTCTACAGGCCAGATCCTGCCAGTTTGCAATCTCTTCTTTTAAGAACTGTGAGAGTAGAATTACGGGCAGAACTTATGGGTGGAAGAGGTATTCGGTTTTGTTTTGTTTGGGAGGTGATGATACTATGGGAGCCTCTCAGGTGTCCTAAGACATGCCGGACCCTCCCGACACAGGCTCATTAGAAGGGGGGAATATCAGTGCCCGGTGGGACGGGGACTGGGTAAACCAGTGCAAGTGCAGAGGCCGTCCCTGGGGAAAGTCGCTGGGCACATGGCAGTGTCCACACGCAGGGGTGGCTCAGGCAATTATCAAAGGCAAGGGCAGCCCTTTGGCAAGCAGGAGTTTGAGAGTCAAAGGGACGGGACGGCAGGGATAGACAAGCTAGAGTCAGGGATCTAAGATGTTGTCAGTCCTCACACGCCCCCATCCGTGGAAAAATTGTTTTCCATGAAACCAGTCCCTGGTACCAAAAATGTTGGAGTCTGCCCGTCTGACATACTGGCATCACAGGGATTTACCCAGCATTCTTAGTGGATGTCTTCCTGCAAATTCCCATCCGCCAAAGAAATGCCAACTTCACTTCAATTCTTGCTTTGGCTGACCATGCTCTATGCCACAATGGTAAGAGCACAATGGAAAGAACTTACCTAAGAGTAAATTCTGGCTTTCCTGCTTATTGGCTGGATTGTTTGGGGAAAGAAACTGTAACTCGTGCTCCTCGGTTTCCTTGTGTTCAAATGAATTCAACAACATCTGTTCCACTCACCAGCTTCGCAGGGTTGGTGAGAGAATCAATGTGATAACTTGGTTAAAGAACTTCATATGCCAGCAATTGTCAATGCAGAGGGACTAATTCTCCTGGAAAGGATCTATCCAAATGTCTGGGCAGTTAGAAAAAGGGTTGAAACTACATTTTTATTTGGAAAGCAAAGCTCAACAAAACCTTCGGTGTTGATTCTCACCTGGTGGCAGCTCCTCATGTGCAGATAGGGCTGTGAAAAATATTTAGGTTTTTCAAAAAGGATAGGGTTTTGAAAAATAGCACAGCCCAAGCCCATATAAATGTAAGGTCTGAATTCTTTGATTTCCATTACACTTAGCATTCTTATTTGCCTTGTGTTAATAAAGGTGTATATTAGAAACAGGAGGCAAAGACTTCTGATGCTTCTTTAAATCTGGTGTTTTTGTTTGGTTGTTTACTTGGTTGGCTGGTCAGTTGGTTAAAGTGACTGTCACACTTAAAACCATGAACCTGACTCTCTTTGAGTGTCTCAGTCCTTTGAGAGACTTCGAAGGAAACCTGCTAAAAACATGGCGTTTGAGCGGGGAATCCAAAGGAAAGGCAATCAAACAAGAGGTTTATTTTATTTTATTTTTTGAGAAAGAACTTTACAAATTTCATCCTCAATCGTGGAAACAGTTTTGTTGGCTTGACTGCAGCTGTGATAAACAGAGTACTCCTTGCTGTTTTGCATGTAGATGTTTATGCATGACCAGGCAAGTGCTGAAGCATTCCTCGTTAACTCACACACCTACAGCTTTCATAAATTCTAAGTGAAAACAATCAGAGCAAAAGTTCAAATTCTGAGTCACACCTCAGAAATCTCAACCCAAGATCCATATCATTAGAGTGAAAAATGCTAACTTTATTTCTCTGCAAAACATGACTGCGTTTACCTGCCTCTGTCTTTCCTTAAGCATTCATTTCTCCCTGCATTGAAGGAAGAATTTGGTAGGATGGAAACCACGTTTTTTTAATGAAGTAAATTTGGGTTGTCACCATTGTTTACAATTTATATGGCTGAAGGCAAGGTATTTTACCTTTATGCTATTGTAAAATGGAGATAACCTCTGTCTTTCTGTGAGGAAGGAATAAGAAGTCAATATATGTAAGGCACATGGGCTAGCACAGTAAATGTTCCTTAAATAACTCTTCGTTTGCTTCTGACTTTTTAATTTTTTTGTCCCCTAACTCATTTATTCAAGCTCCTATCTCATTTTGACTCTTAACTGTGTTTCTCAACCTTCAGATCAAGGATGGCTTAGAGGTAGACGTTAATCTATTGCAACATTCATCTTATAGGCTGGGGAAGAAAATGGGGCCACAAAGCTGAAATGGTTTCCCCAGGATCACATGGAGAGGCCCAAAGCCACGACAATTCATGTTACTGGATTCCTAGACCAGCGCTATTGCCATTAAACAGTATTCAACTGTTTCTTCAACAGATTAGCAGAATTTATTTCAATCCTACATTACCTAAAATTATTTGTAAGACAATTATGTAAGTCTTTAATTTGAATTTTTATTACTAATTCAGAATCCTTTCTGTTCCTGGAGTTTCACTGTACTGCTCCCTTTAGGGCACATGCCAATGAAAAAAACATTTGTCAGAGGTTATTTACAAAAAGTGCTTTTGCTACTTTGCTAATAAATTATTCTTAGATCATACACAGCATGGGCCAAGTTTGGAACACCTGTCACAACCACAAACCCTTCTGAGAATTCCTGTCTATAGCTTCTGCTGAGCAAGCCTGCCTTAGGAGATTCCTCACCCATTCTTTGGCCATGGTTCTCTGCTATATTTTGGCCTCAGCTAATTGAACCAGAGAGTGAACACCTGACCAAAGATAGACAACACACTGTTTGGCCAATGTCCTATGAGGAGGCCTGAAATGAAAGCTTTGGCCAATAGGGATAAAGATTACAGAACCAATTAGATTCTATCTCAGAGCAAAGAAGAGACAACTAGTTGCTAACAAGTGCTATGGTCCACACTTAAGATTATAGTTTGCATTACATACACCAATCCCAAGACAATTCTATGGTAAAATTGAAAAATAATTGACTTATTAAGTCATTAGCCATAATAGAAGTGATATGAGTGGACATAAATGTGAAGCCTTAAAATTTAAATGCACTACCTTTAGGTTTTGACCTAGATATCTCAACAAAGTAGAGAAATAATAACATCAAAAGTAAATAAAGCCAGTAGATAACCTTTGACCTAAAATTTCTAATTTAGAAAGTGTCATTTATGTGATGTTCCATGTTATTAAGGGTTTCAAACTTTAATCTAAGATATCTTTCCTTTCCAGGCAAAGCACAAACCATGAAAGATACCTCTAAAAGTCTTTAACATGGCCGGCAACATTATTAAGGTTATGAAAGGACCTGTAACAATATTTTGTATTAACGTCTGATTATGATGAGACTTGGGGAAACCAGACTAGGTAGAGAATGACATTGAGAAGGGCAGACACCACAGGATCCAAGGTCAGCCGTGGTTCAACAATTGTCCACAGAAAATCTGTCTATCTTCATCAGGATATATGAGTTAGAAACTGTCATGATCCTGGATCAAGTTTTCTTTGTACTTTCATGAAAAATAGCTTTTAAAATTTAGCAGATGTTTAAACAACCATACCAGACAATGCCATTTGTAAATCAATTTGTAATTAAAACTGGAAGCATCTTGAAAAGATGTCCAATACAGAACTCCAGATTTTCTCCACATTGGGTTGACTTAGAACTTGGTTTCTTACATAAGCCCATGGGCCATTTTGACTGAAGCGACGCCACCCCGAAGGCAAATACCGGTGGTTTCAGGAATTCATACAAGAATTCCTTTGAAAAAAATCTTGATATATTTCAGGAAAATATTTTTAAATTAACTGGTGGAGAATTTTACTGTTTTCATATTAACATTTTAGCCCTTAATTGTTTTTTTCCCTCTCATTTTTTTCCTGTGTTTTTATGCAAAAATGATCCAGATGTAAAACATGCAGAGATGACAATAAAACCATTTGGCATTATTTGGATCAGGTACCTGGTTGATTTAAGTCAGCTCCATCACTTCTCTCCATCTCCATGCCAAGTGATGGTCCGGCCACCATCCCCCTCACCTAGATTACTGCGACAGTGCCCAGCTGGTCTCTCTGCTGCTCATCTCCCTGCCCAGATCCATTTTTCACAGAGAAACACAACTGAAAGGATATTAATTATATGCTGTCACCCCACTTCATTCATTTAATAAGCCCTAATCACAACTCTTCAATAGCTTCTCACCACAAGAGGAGCGGTGATAACTTCCCATTCTGGCCTTCAGGGCCATCCTTGATGCTATCACTGCTTCTCTTCCCAATCTCGGCTCTTCTTCTGCTGGGTCACAACCCTCCAGCCTCACTGGGCTTCTTTCTTCCAGTCCCTGGAGCACTCAAGCTCTTTCCCAGCTCAAAACCACGCACTGGCTCTTTGCTCTCCCAGCAGATGGTCTCTCTCTCCTCTCTCCTCTTTTTTCCCAGAAAATTCTTTCTTTTCCCTTTCAGGTTAAATGTCACCTCTTCAAATAAGCCTTTAACATCCAGCTAAAGGATTCCTTCCCTCCATCTCAGTTGCTAGCTGGTCATCTTCAGAGCACGTATCACATTTGAAAATTGTTCTATTAGTTTATTGTATTTTATCCATGGGGGCTGACAAATTTCTGTCTTGTTAACTCTTGTCTTCCTAGCATCTAGCAGAGTTCCTAGCCTACAGTAGGTATCTAATAGGTATTTGGTGAATTAATAAATAAGTGAATGAATAAACGATGTTTTCCCTTTTCAAATCTATGTCATCAACCTAAGCTAAGGGTTGGGGATATAATGGCTGCAGTCAGGATACCTTATTCTTATTCTCAAAAAATGGCCAAGCTGGACTTCCGGGGCTGAGTGGCTAGACCTGCTTTCTTATGGGGGGAAGCAGGTACCATCCATTTGAGATAGCTCATCATTTGTCATCTTGCGTCATGCCAGCACTCAGCAATTTGTTGTCCCAGTGTTAATGTAGTCCTGAAGTGATGGGAGTATGTGGGTGCAGGAAAGTCCAGATGGAAGGTGGTTTAGAGTAGGTCCCCTGGACTAAAATTCAATAACTAAAATCCAAGCCATCAGGCCAATGGTAGGTGGCACCATGCAGGTGGTTACAAAGACCTCAGATTGAGTTTGGGAGCTGCTTGAAGGAACTTGGAGCACAATGCTGCATCACCCTGGAAGAACATTTTCAAATGCTGGGAGCTTTCCTTATTCCAAAGACATGTTTTTAAAATATACCATCCAACCCCTTAATCTCTCATATGTGAGTACATCTAACTCTGAATAATATAACATAAGCTCTTTCTCCCTAGTAGATATAGACTGAAATCTTCTGTAGTAAATTCATTTTCTGAAGGGATATGTCATTCCATAGCTTCTTCCTCAATTTGAGGGGGCAAGGCTGTTATTGTCTCTTAGACTTAGAAGAGAGTAGCCTAAGCTGAACACTTAATTTTGTAATGCTAATCGAAAGCCAAAAGCAGCATGAATTGTATGGTGGAGGAGAACCTCAGGCAGCCCAGAAGGTGCTGGAAGTGTCTACTTGATCCCTTTTGCCTACTGAAGAGTCTTTCTAATGTACGTACCACCAGGGGAGTGGACAGTTTATCAGGTGAGCTCCTCCAGGGAAGATGGCTTAGTAAAACTGAAACCTCGGAGAATCTGGGTAGGGCCAAAAGCCAGAAACTGGCACTCTGAATCATAACCCACACGTCCACTGGGAAATGTAGCTTGAGAGAGACCTACACAAAAGTCCCCAGCGTTTCTGTAGTTTTTTGGAATAATTTACTTTAATAAGCTCCTCCTTGACTGCACCCCCTACCTTTGTTTGTTCAACCTTTCATTTATTGACTTTAAATTAAAAATAAACTTTACAAAACATAACACAATAGAGATCCAGTGCAAAGTGATCACGCAGCACCTGCCCTGAAGAATGAAACAATTAAAATCCAATCAGTCTTGGTATTGTTTTGTACCGTGATGTGAGACTTCCTGTAGCTTTGACCCCTCTCCTTCCGGCATCCTGTCCGGGGACAGAAATGACACCACAAAGGTTTCCTGTGCCCGTCCTCTTCCCTTCTGACCCCTCGCCACATCCTCTCTCCATCTATTTGGGGAGCAATGATTTGGTTCCTCTGGAATTCCTCCCAGTTCATATATTTGATGACACTTGTCGCTAATTTGGGAGGCCAACAATGCTGGCTGAAGCCCGGGCTGAGTGCGTGCCAGCGCTAGCCTCCTACCTACTCCACTCGCGTACTGGCAGAATGGGAAATGCAATATCCCAGCTATTCTTGGTCATAATTTATTGTGGGTCCCTTCTCACTGAAGTCATCTTGATTATCTTGGGTATCTCAAACAAATTAACTCCTTAAACTCTTTCGGGTATTTTCTCAATGCCTGCATATTTTGAAAACATTTTCTTGAGGTGTCAGAAATCAGTGTCCTTTGGGGAAAATGTGAGGAGGGTCCTTTGGATGGAGCCTGAAGTCAAGGACACTATGTCCGGCAGGGAGAAGCTACCATCTTGCCGTTTGCTCTGATGCCAGCAGAGCCTTCCTCTGCCTCCCCGGGGAGCTCATGTCTGGAGAATTAATATTTCAGCCTATTGCGTAACGGACAACAGCCATGCTTAATGCTCTGGTCTGCAGAGCACTTAGCACATTTGTTGCCAGACAGAAGACATGAAATACAAGTCATGACCATACTACCACAGAATACTAATTAGAAGAAGATGGGGCCTTCCTCCCCATGATTTAGCAGCTGATGGAGTTGGGAGGCCAGGCCGGGTATAGAAGTGAGGCTCCAGGCTGAGCCATCAAGGTGCTGTTGCTGTCTGCACGCCTGCCCTGCATCAGGAGCCTTGGTCCCGAGCCCTGTGCTGCCTGTTCACTGGCCAGCCGGCCCCTGTGGACACCCGTCGCTGGCCCCCTGCAGCTCCAGACACACAACCGGAATTTACTCTGAAGCTACACACATTGGGCTCTTATTCTTGTCTTCTTCCTTCTTAAAGTAAAATCTTCCCTTTTTTCCCCCCTCTAATAAGAGACCCTACTAACTTACTTTCTCTCAACCTGTACCTGAACACAATCACTTAACCTACCAGAAATCAGGAATTAATTATTGGCCTTGTCCAAGGCTGTAGGTCCAGAGCCTAGAAATGCTAGAAATGTTTTGCAAAGTGCCCAGCACAGAGAAGGCATTCAAAGGGTGGCTTTCTGCAGGGAGGACAGAAGAAGGAAGAGAGGGGAGAGAGGAGGAAAAGACAGGAGGGAGGAGAAACATCTTCTGACATTCTAAACCCCAGAGACATTCGAGTGTTAAACCCTCTTTGGGTCATTTCAAGCCTTTCAAAGTGACCTAAATCTAAGAGAAAACAGTAATTTCACCACCTACTTCCTTGTTATGCGCCTTTGTGACCATCAAAGACATGGAGAGGCTGAAAAGAATAGAATAAGGGCAGCCGCAACAATAGCAGTACCTAACAATTACTGAGAACTTTTTAAAAGTCACTTTGTAAACATTTTACATGCCTGGATTCATTGAATTTTTAAAGCAACACTGAGATTGTAGTATAATACATAATACTGTTATCCCTAGTTGATAGATGAGTAGACAGCATTTAGAGAGATTAAGTAACAGGTGAGAAGTTGCAGGGGATGGTGCTGAATTAGATCGCACATCTGCTTAGGGATTTCTTACTAGATCTCTCTGAAGGTTCCATGACCCTTTTTGCTGGTTCCAAGTCCCCTCTGCCTTTGAGCCAGCAGAACGTGAAGAAAGTGGGGCTCAGTGTCCCCTTTTGCTGCTGTCCTAACTTCGACGCTTTATGCTTTGATAACACTAAAGGTTCCTTGCAACTGTGCTTCGGCTGAGATCTCCTGGTGTCTGGGCGACCCATCTCCCTAATCCCAGCAGTCTCCTGAAGCAACAGCCACGTTCCTTCCCTTTATCGCCTCCTCATCTTCCGTGGGGGGTGACAGCAATCCCGTCTCTTTCAGCTGGGTGCCATCAAGGCTTTTCTGAGTCGCTGCCATGGAGACAAAGCACAGGTACTGTTTCCATTTGCCACCAATTGCTATTAAAAGACAGGCACGGAATGTGAGCCCAAGATGTTCAGCGAATCAACCTGGAACTTACCCCTTTTTGAAAATTCTAATAGAGGGTAATTCATGCAAGTTTGTTGGCAAGCCATCTGCCTCAGGGACCAAGCACAGGTTAGATAATTAAACTCAACCTGTTCCTGCATGGCTGTCTGACTTACCATTTACCTTGTTTCAGACGACTCGCCTCCAAAAACCCACTCTCCAAACTGGTTAACTCATTGTTCCCCCAAAACACCTGTCTTGCCTTCTTATTTTGACTCACGCCATCCCATCCACCTGGAGTGCCCTCGCTTTCCTCTCCCCCTCCAAATCCCGCTCGTTTGCTTCACAATATGGTCCCCAATCACCCCTCTCCTGAATTCCAATAGGAATGAATTCTGTATAATTCAGCTGGTAATTAATCATATGCCACCTTATGATATTCCTTCTATTGTTACCTTGAACTGTTATTTAAATCTTTCATTTTAACATAACCGTTTCCATATGTTTGTCTTGTTTCCATAATTGAAATTAAGATCTTCAAAGGCAAGAGAAATATAATTTTGTCCCCTTCAGTAGCTAGTATGGGGCCAATTCGCTGATTTTCTCTTTATTCTTTTTTGGCCAATGGGACAATCAAAATTATAAAACTGCATCCAATTACTTTGGAAATAACAGGTTGTATTTACTGGGTGAATGCCAGTGGTTGGAGAATGCGAGGTACCTTTTAACCCAGAGAGTCGAGGAGTCAGTGGGGATGGGAAGAAGTTTTAGAAGGAATCCGCTAGCCAGATCTCTCTCAGGAAGCTTTCTTTCTGCTCCCATCCTTCCAAACGAGGACATGTTACTCTAAGAAAATGCCTGCATAATTCTCCCCTTGCCTTTCTTTTCTTCCCCACACCGGCCCCCACCACCTTGCAACACACACACTTTATCTCTTCTCTCTTCCTCTCATCATGAGCCCTCCTAAAAACACAGCCTAATGGCTTTCACTATGGCTGTGGCATCTTCCTCTGCTGCTCAAGGCTAGAGACTTTGAACCCTCATTGCACAGAGAAATAGTAAAAATACCTTGATGAATTTAGTATATGTGGTAGACAGCGTCTACCAAGAAACCCTAGTATTCACACCTCTGTGGTGTCCCCTCCCTTGAGTGGGCTGGAACTAGTGACATGTTTTTAACAAGTAGCATATAGTGAAAGAGATGTGCCACATCCTAGGTTAGGTTACAAAAACATGTTGGTTTCTGCCTTGCTTGTGTTCCTTGCCCCCTTTTTCTGAGCTTTTCATCTGGGGGAAGCCAGCTCATATGTTGTGAACAGCCCTAGGGAAACGCCCACGTGATAAGAACTGATGTTTCCAGAACCTGCGGTCTACCATATGAGTGAGCTTGCAAGCAGTTCTCCCCCAGCTGAGCCCTCACAGCCCCGGCCAACACCTTAGTGACACATCCTGAGCCAAGGACTAAGAGATAAGAGCTAAGCCACCGAGATTCCTGACTCACACTAACTGTGACATTATAAACATTTACTGTCTTAAGCCACCAAGTTTTTAAGAGTAATCTGTTATGCAGAAATAGATAACTAATACAGTATTTAATTATGGTTAACCATTCAGAAAATGGCCAGGATCATCTGAATGCCGCTGATTATATTTATAACACTTTCCTCCTGTGAGCATGAAAAATATAGACAGCTCATTTCAGACACAGTAATTGAGTCCATACTGAGTGGTTGTTTCCGTTGCTCCATTTCTTATTGTCTGTCTTTGATCTCAGTGACACTGGCTGATGTTTAGCAATAGATCCTAGCTTGGCGAAGCTTTCACAGCCAGGTAAATAACTGGTACAATGCAAAATACCAAATGAGTCACTTTACCTGCTCCAGTTCTCTATGGATGATCAGGAGAAGACTGATATCTGCAGTGGCTTAGTCTCCAAAGTTCAGCAAAATTCTAGTAAGTACTCAGGAAAGAACTAAGCTGTTATTTCACTATTTGAGATTCTATCTTCCCTACTCAGAATAAATCTCACTTGTTTAATGGAGAAACTGGGGTTAGCAAACCACAGCCCACAGGCCAAATCCATACCACTGCCTGTTTTTGTAAATAAGGTTTTATTAGGGTACCGCCACACCCATTTGTTTAGATAAGTCTATGGCTGCTTTTGCACTACAAGGACAAAGTTGAGTAGTTGCGATAGAGTCTGTGAAATCTACAGAGCCTGAAATGCTTATCCTCTGGCCCTTTACAGAAAAAACAAGTTGACCCCTGCTCTAAGGCAGTGAATTTTCAAACTGTATTTGAAGGAGCACTGTTTCTAGGGGATGTCGATAAATGGTACCTGGGAAAACAATGGGTTCTGTAGTCAAATGTTTGGGAAATACTGGGTCAAACAAACTTAAACAAGTTGCTTTGCTATAGAACTTCTCTGAGCCCTTAATAAATCTCCAAGAGGAAGACATGGAATGCTGCATTTTTCAGTTTTTTGACCACAAAGCTTTTTGTTTCAGAGAGTATCCCAAGAGACTGGTGTCCAGCTCACTGGGAAATGCTATGCTAGGGCTATGACAGCAGCAGTTTTCAAAGCATTAACTTTGCAAAATATGGAGTAGACATAAGTATCACCATTTTTTGACTTTTAAAAGCATCCATAGCAATTTGAAAATACACAAGGAAATAGCCTTACTGATCATGAGACCAATACACAAGCGACATTTGGAAAGTCAGACAAACATAAAGTCGATTGTTAATAGCAGGCTCGGTGTTTGTAGAGCCAGCTATACTCAAAAATAATCTTAAAGTTTGATGGAGAAGGACCTGATATTCTAAATCAGTATGTCTCAAACTTTGTACTGTGGAGCCCCCATATTACATTAGGGCATGAAATAGATGCCTTAGGTAGCTGGGAATAAAGGAGGATCTAGGTTTTAGCAGCCAATTTTGGGGGAAAAATGGATTCTACTACTAAAAAGATGGTTGGTTGAAAATTATTGCTGTAGTCCAAACCCTTGTTCTAGAAATGAAGAATGAATTTCTAGAGGGCCAAAGAGATCATGGTCATAGGTGGTTAGCCACAGACCCACAGCCAGAGTTCAGAGTATATTATGACTGTCTTTTCCCTTACATCATACTATCCTGCTTGTGGCCTGTGGGGCACATTTTTTTGGATGATTTGCTAGGGTTAGGAGCCCAGCCCATAAGCCTGGGCTGCCCCCTTACTCACAGCCTCAGTCTGAGTCAGCATAGGATGGGGAAAAGAACACTAGGAAGAGTTTGGTGAGTTAAAATGAAGACATAAATTACAAAGGATGACACCTATATAATAGGCTGTAGAGTGAGATGTTTCCTACTGTCCTAGAACCATGGTCAAAGTCCAAAGGTGAGCTTGAAATTGTTGGTGATAAACACCTCCCCATCGGGCTCTGTAGAGACTCTATCTCTGAACTGTTCCCAGTCAAACTAAGAGGAGCACTGACTTGGGGATGGGAGGGTGGGAACCAGCCTTTGGTGAAATCCATGTTAGTAAAGAAAGTCTTTTCCTTCATTTCTTTGTAGTTGTAGATGGTGCCTCTCTCTCTCCTCAAAATCAAGTAAGGCAGTATCCAAGAGAATCATGAATAAATACTGAAGGTGACTCTAAGAAAGGCAGACAGGCTGGAAACATGCTGAGCTGCAGATGTCAAGGTCTTTTCTGATGCAGTCCCAGGAGTAGGGCATTGAGAAAGCATACGAGGAAGTGTGGAATATGGCATGTGATCATTTTCATTCCTGATGCCTGCAAAGATGAGAAGAAAGAAGGGTGTGTACTTGATGCATGTCATCTGGAGTCTTTTGGGAGGTGCATACCTGAGTGTAGACAATAGTGTCCATGATTCACATAGAGAAATGAGTCTTGGCCGGGGTGTGCAGATCTGAGCCTGCTGGGGTGACAGCATGCCCACTGGCATTTGGAGGGCCCCGAAGGGAACCTGAGAGGCCCTCTTCATGACTTGGGGCCCTTGACTTCAGAGGTTTGCTTAAGGGGCTCGGCTTCAGAAAGCTGGATCTGGTTTTGAGGTAGTTGCAAATGAGGCCTTCAGGTCCATGTTTAATATTTGCTTTGTAGAAAAATTCGCCGGAGTCAATCAACTCTAGGCTCCAGCTCATTAAGGAAACTGGAAAGTATGTGCCAGGGTACAAGCAGACTCCGAAGATGATCAGACAAGGCAAAGTAAGATTGGGCATCCTCACCAACAACTGCCCAGCTTTGAGGAAATCTCAAATTGAGTACTGTGCCATGTTGGCCAAAATCGGTGTCCATCAGTACAGTGGCAGTAATGTTGAACTGGGCAGAAAGTACAGAAAATACTTCAGAGTATGTACACTGGCTATTACCAATCTAGGTGATTCTGATATCATTAGAAGTAGACCAGAACAGCCTGGTAGAAAGTAAACCAGGCAAAATTTTTCTGTAATAAAACTTGCCAGTGATTGTTTAAAAGAGAGAGAGAATAGTGTTTGCTTAGAGACCAGAGATTCCTGAAGACAGTTGTTCCAGGTTCGTCACTCAAGTCATTAGGCCTTGTCATGCCACATGACTGGAAATGAGATATGAACAGCCCCATCTCATGTCAAGTCCGTGTGGACCTAGGAAATACAGAAGAGGATTCCAATAGTTCCCGTAGCTCGATGTGAAGAAAAATGGAAGTTGATACAATAAGGGCCATAGACCCACTCAGGATAGCCAGTGGACCAAGCGACAGATGGGAGGAGTTGGAGATATTCATCACTGCTCCAGGCCACGCTACAACTGCCTTGTGGGGTGAAGGTGGGAGTTCCCCGTGATAGAGGGGGCTGGGATGAAGCTGAATGTGGTCCCTCAAACACATCTACCTACACACCACCTCTATGGAGGCTGCCATGTTAACTGAGAATACCAACAGCAGAAAGAACCAGCCTACAGGAGAACTCAACCAGGACACTTTCCTACCACTGCATGGTCTAGTCCACCTGTACCTCCTCTGTGGACCATGCCACGCTGGGCCAGAGGAGAATCCAGGAGGCTTCTGAAGTCTACAGAAAGGAGTTCAAAGAGAGGAGGAAAGAGGTAAGAACATGAAGAACAGACCCGTCAACCTTCAAGCCACCGGAATCACAGACTGGAAGAGTCAACACTCGGGGGAGAAGACACAAGCTTTGGATTTGATTTGAAACTGAAGTATCAAAATAAATGCAACTGAGTCTTAAATAACAAAATGAACTATTCTGATAACTGAAAGTGACAGGAAAGTTACAGGAGCTGGCCAAGTTTCTGTCAAGGGAGTTACTTCCCAGCAGGAAAGGTGGGTCAACATATCCTACTTGAAGAGGCTGTTACTGGATAAGTATAAAACGGTTTCATTTTTATACCCATAACATGTTGAGACTCCCTAATAAATTTGTTACATAAGGTAAACTCTTTGGACAGAATTTTAATGTTTTCATGTTTCTAACGCTTTTCTTCCAAGGGATTCTGAAGGCAACATGCCAATATTTTCCCCATTCTGCAAATTAGCACACAGAGAGAGTGGTGTTGGTTATCAAAGGGACTCACTCTATCTACAGCCTTCTGTCTTCTACTCACATCATGCGGCAACTAACTCCCCCTCAGACCCAAATGTGATCCGTTTTTAATTGGGAACAGATCTTTTCAATTCTTAAGCCCAAAACAAATTAAAAAGTAGAAGGAGGAGGAGGGGAAGGAAAAGAAAAAGTTTTGCTTTTCCCCTAATTCGAGAATCTGTGATTTCTCACTGGTTTTATCAGTACCAAGATTTTTTTTGTTTTGTTTTGTTTTGTAGGTTTTTTTTTAAATGATTCTTTTCTTTTTTTTTTTTTTTCACAGTTCTCTGTTCAAGACTAAATTTATCTGTTTTAGAAAATCCATCTGGCTTTTGTGTTATGGAAACCCACACAAGCCTGCACCAACCGTTCTAGAAGCAACAAAGAGTTATCAAATGGAACAAGTTTCAAATGAAGGGACAGCAAGTTAATTAAGGGCTGAGTTTCTTAATAAGGAATAAAGCACAGTGGAGAGTTGAATGATGCCAAAACACGGGAAAGTTTCAAAGACTAAAACAGTTTGTGAGGGAGAAAAAAAAGAATAAATGACTTGGCCAATTTTTCAGGTCCTACCCCCAAAATAAATACATCTATTCTCACTTGTGTCAACACACAAATGTAAATATCACTCGAATAATCCCAAATGAACATTAACATGAGAATGAAATATAAATAATTCTGAACATACAGACCAAGTATAAAACACACCAAAATATAAATGTAATAAAACTAGAAATAACATTACATTACACTGATTGTTAAGAAATTGTAACTGGTTTTCTTCAGAAACTTTATTCTTCTGCCTCAGTCATACTTAGATTTCCCTCTTATATACTATTCTTGATGAAGTTTTATTTTCTTTTAACCAGTAGATGAATACTGTCCAAAAATGTGAAACCTTTCTGCAAGAAAATCATTGTGTTCAAGTGATCCTGGTACTAACGAAATGCATTGTTATTTGGCTTTATTTTAAATATTTTACATCAATGTTAATGGGCAAGGATAATAGGAAAAATTACTTAAGAAAGATCAATATTTTTCCAAATTATTGGAAAGCTTGTAGATTTAAAATGTGCATAATATATTGCTGCCATATTGGCATGATGGAGGCCCTATTAAAATAGGAATTAAGGGGTCTGAAAGCTCTTTTCAATTATGCCTCAGATGTTTTTAGGGAGATACTTTACCCCACTGTACCTCAGTTCTGTCCTCAGAACAAGAAATCTGTAGATAACCACAGCAAATCCTGCATGCCTCTAGGAAATGAACTAACAATCCATTTGTGAAATGTTTCCTTCAGTTTTATAAAGAAATGGCATATTATAATTGCATGATAAGGCAAAGTACAACCAAGGTGTGGTTATGCTGGAACATTTCTTTGGCGAAACTAAAAATAAACAAGCCACTTTTTCTGAAAGCAGATTTCCTTGGGGGTAAATCAGATCGTTGCAAATTACAGACATGGAGAGAAGACAGAGCGATGGATGGAGAATTCTGAGGAGGGCATGGACCAGAGAAGCTCAAAAAGCTCCGTTAACCATCCTGTTAAAATATAACCCACAGCATGTTACCCCATAGCATTCTTCACAGCCATCTGCTTCTGCTATCATCTTTGATTCCCACAAACAGATTTCAAAAGTTGAATCTGGCCCTCAGTGAGTTTAGGAGCATTCAGCTGTATTTTCTGGATGGGATCAGAAAATCCACTGACTCTCCATTCCTGCCTCCAGAAACAATCTACCCTCTCATTCTTTGCAAGCAAGGCACAACACAGTTGTATAATTCCTTGTAGCTTCCACGTCCTCCCTGAGGCCTGGCAGAGAACTTGAACGCAGCCTGCATGCCCATCCTTTCCCCTCCATCTCCACTCCCAGCCCCGGCCCAGACCTACCAGCGTCATGTCATCTTTCTGAAGCTGGATTACTGCAACAGCCTCCTGCCGGTTTCCTGTCCTCCACTCTGGATCCCCTCTAATCTCTTTCCCACGGCCGGAGTGAGCTTTGTCGAAAGAAAATCAGAATGTGCACTCCCCTGCTTAAAACCCTCCAACGGTTTTGCCTTACACTCTGGGAAAAAAAAATCCAACTCCATAGAATCACTGCCAAGACTCTATATGTCAATTAGCTACTGCTGCATAACAAACCACCCCAAAACTCAGTGGCATAAAACAACATTCATTTAGTTTTCATGTATGTGTGGGTTTTGCTGATAGAGGCTGGACGTGGCTGGGCTCCCACACATATCTGTGGGTTGGCTGGGGTTCTGCTTCACATCGCTCCCATTCTCCTACATGCGACCATGTGCTAATTAATAAACCACTCTGTTAGTGAGGATTTTTTTTTTTTTAATTTGCAGCCAAGCATGATCTGGGAATGGATTTACACATTAGGCATAGCAGGCACAGTGACTAGAGCCTGCAACACTTTCAGGAGTCCATGTAATTGCTTTAATTATAATTTATTTTAAAATGAGAAAAAAAAACCATTTGATTATAATAATAATGAATGTATTGTAATAAATGCACTAATACATTTGTCTTTATACTAATGCAATTATAAAATATAATTTTAATATTTTTTGTGGAAGAAGTGCGTTTGAAGGTAAAAATGCCTGGGGCCACATAGCTCATAGTGCAGCCTTGCGCTATAATGTTAATAACTAATCAAACAAGAAGCCTGGAAAACTGATTATTGCTTCTCTGCTCTTTTATTTAAGTAAGCCATGGAACTTCCTAAAATTTCAATTTTCTCCCTAAAAGAGCAGGGAGCTAACTGGTAAAAGTTTCACCTATTCACTCTGGAAACGAGGTGTCCCAAACACCATGTGATTCCTCTCAATATGCGTTAGCTTGCTCTACCCTAGTACTCTTGGCTGTTTTCCCTTATTCTAGGAGACACACAATTTTAAAACAATACTGTTCCACAGTTGGTCAATCATTGCTACCATGGGTCATTAATATAAAGTAGCAATGTGGAGAGTGACTTTAGTCCTATTCGAGGAAGAGGGGAAGAGTCTTTCCTGCAAAGGTTTATGCCATTTTCTAGGCAGAGCATTTGCTTATTTTATTTACATAGAAGTCCCCATTTGCATTTTATTTGTATTGAAGTCCCATTTACATTATCAAGTCTATTAGGTTTGCAGGAATCTGGTGCTGGCCAAACATCCTAAGATTCAGAAGGGACACAAAAATAGAAGTTACTGTTTGAAGAAAAGAGGCAAAACTACCCTTCCCCTGTAAAAATAATTAGTTTCAGTTCAAAAGTAAGAACTTTCTTTATCTGGCATAGTCTTGTTATCCCCACAAAAATAAATGTGTTTGATGACCATATATATGTATATATATAGTTATTCCATCCATTTTAAAAGAAACTGTATAATTTTTTAGATCACTGCACATAGTATATTCCAAAATTAACTTTGTCTTGTGAAACTCCAAATTGGCTTTACAATCTTTAAATTATTTTGACATAATTCTGTGTTTTTTAATAGGTAGTTCATTTTCTGTTTCCATGTACCTCTGGATGACTCTGTGAAAGCTTGGATTACCTTTCCTGTCTGGCTCCCAAACCACAAATTGGAAAAACTGCAATCCTGCACTGGCCACATCCTAAATATTTTCACAGATTCTGGGATTTCTTTCCTTGCTGAACTGGGAGAGAAATTTACATGGCATTTTCACCCTTCTGGAATGTAAAATTAATTTCATCTCATATCTATTTATACATACTTCTTGGTACCCAGTAATCCTAATACACTTCCATGGGCTCCACCACAGTATGGCTTTTCCTGTGCTCCACTTTGGGGTGGTTCCATGTATCTTGTTGCCTGTGAATTGGAGAAAACATTTCCTCTTCCTCCACTCTCTGAATTGTCATACCTAAAATTTCCTAAGCTTGGGCTAGTCATTTATTCATCCCTCATCAGATTTCTGAACATGCCACTGAGACATGTCCTCAGACAATATGGAGAGATGCTTTGGAACGCCCAAGTATGTCCTCTATGGCATCGTCTCCTAGGCAGGAAGCATGAGGTGGCCGGATCAAGCCAACTCATCTCGGAATGACCTGCCAGAGTATCTGGTCTAAAAGAAAAATGGGAGAATAAGCTTGGGCATGAGCAAGATACTCAGCCACTTCCTCTCAGCTGTCTCCTTTTGCTCTTTTTAAAGAAAAGATCCTTGATTTATATGGTGAAACGAAGGTAGTGGTTCTTGAAGGATAATCCCTGGTCAGCATTACCTGGGAACTTGTTCAAAATGCAAAGTACTGGGCCCCATTCCAGACTTTCTGAACTGGAAACTCTGGAAGTGGGGTGCAACCATCTGTGTTTTAACAACCCCTCTTGGTGATTAAACTTTGAGAATCACTGGACTTTTTTTTTATTAAAAGTGAAAGTTAAACCCACAAATCGTTTACATAACTCCACCAAGCCTTATTGAAATCTGTGCTTCTTGGTCCCTATCGGATAGCTCTGTTTCTGGTGTTCACTGCCACCTCCTGGGGCACAGATAGTGTTGGAAAAGGCCCATTGTAAGAAGCCTCCAGTATTTCCTTTGGCATTTCCACCCTTTAAATTCCCTTCGTGTGTCACATTCACAGCAATAGCTTCTCTCCTGATCTTTGAACTCTTTCCTATTTTAAGATATCAGGTGGTAAAGGCTGAACTTGCTACTCCTCCCAGGACTACTTGAATTTCAATGAAGTACCCTTAAAGGCTGTGGTCCCCAACCCCAGGCCATGGACCAGTACCAGTCTGTGGCCTATTAGGAATCGGGCCGCACCGCAGGAGGTGAGCAGCGGGCAAGGAGGGAAGCTTCATCTGTATCTACAGTGCCTCCCATCGCTCGCCATCTCCCCACCCCAGCCCCAGTTCGTGGAAAAATTGTCTTCTTTGAAACGGGTCCCTGGTGCCAAAAATGTTGGGAACCACTGCTTGAAGGCCTCACAGCCATGATTATCATCTGCCTCAGTCAGGATAGCTAGGTTAGCCTATACTCACAAGCAACCCCCAAATCTCAGTGGTTTAAACCCATAAAGGATCATTACCACTCACAGTGCATGTCCAGTGGGAATCAGTGAGGGAAGAGAGCTCTGTTCGTCACAGTGCTCCTCACTGTGGAACCCAGGCTGGAGCCAACTCAACTACTAACCTGTGAATGCAGCAAAGGGAAACAGAGTGGGGCAAGGCATAGTCTGTCTCATGAAGCTCCTGTTCAGAAGTGACGCACATCACTTCCCCTCCCATGTCATTGGCCAAAGAATCTAACATGGCCATGCCTGACCTCAGTGGGGCACCTAAGTTTAATCCTCCCCACGGGAGGAGGATTGGCTATTGCTGAACAATAATGCAAGCTTACCTCTTCATCCAAAGGGCTAGACCACCAATGTAGAATTCCAGACTCCATGACAATGAAAAACCTTTTGTGTGTGTGTGTGTGTGTGTGTGTGTGTGCATGCACGTGTGTGTGATGTTTAGTGGGTCTGGGATAGGGAGAGCTCCTCTGGGGGAGGCTGCTTCTTATTGGCTGTCAAGCATAGTTACAGGGACCATTTCCTAGAGGAAAAAGGAAACTAACATTGATCGAATTCTATCTAAGTGATGGCCACCATGCCAGACCTTTTCCATTCATATTCTCACTTAAGTTTCACAGCAATCTTATACAGGAGAGAAAGGAACTAACCTTGTACAGACAAAGAAGCCAAAGCCTAAAGAATCTAGTAGCTTGCCTATCATGATGGAGGAGGTGGTAGTACTGGGATACTAAGTTCATGGACACTCACAAAGCTCCATCTGCTCCCAGGGAAACATGGGACTGAAGGGAAGACATCTCTATCTCACAGAACAAGGAAAACCATTGATTCTTCCACTCATTTCCATGTTTCTGGTGAATAACTGGTCCCTAGTTATAGGGTGGGGATCAGTCTTAGTCCAATTTGATTATTACAACTTTAGCATCCAAAATTCGAAAATTAGACATCCAAAATGCTCCAAAATCTGAAACATTTTGAGTGCTGACATCATGCACAAAGGAAATGCTCATTGGAGCATATAATGCAAATATTCCAAACCCCCCCAAAAATCCAAAATTGGAAACATTTCTGGTCCCAAGTATTTTAGAAAAGGGACACTCAACCTGTACTATCAAAGTGAAGCTGTTTTTCCAGTATGAATACAAATTTTCAGGATTTTAATTCAGGAAACAGTTCTTCAGATAAAAGTAGACAAAACTATATTATTTTTGTTAGTGAGTATCGAGAAGTCTGCTCAAATATGAAGTGTCCATGGATGAATGAAACCAATAAACCAGTTCAATGAAACCAATAAACTTCATCATTTTAGTAAAAAATACTTCGCAGCTTTATTTGCAGGAAGCCCTTTGATTTACGCTATTAGTAGTTATGTCAAAAGAAAACCTTTTTGGTTGTATTTCGTTTTCTAAACTATTGAACAATAAGCAGCAATAATGTATATTAGAATGTATCATTGGTGGAGAAACTAGGAAGGAAGGCTATCCAGGAAGCAGAAGTACACACAGAACCCTGTTAAGCAGGTAACAAGAAGATAACTTTATCAACACTCGATCCAAAAGTGCTTACCTCACTCAGAAAGGCACCAAAGCCCGTGGTGCAAACGCATCATGAAATTATGTCGATGTGATGCTGAACTCAGCAGCTCCATCAGCAGGGCACCAGCTGACTTCAAGTGCCTCCCAAGAACACCGTGAACTAATAACCATGAGTGCTGTCCAGGGTCAACCTCAAAACATCCCAGGACACAAACACCAAGAGCTCAAGAAAGATGTGATCTTTCAAAGAGTGACTCATGCTCTTTGAAGTGGATGCATGGCACAGGGACAACTAAATATTGGTGGTTCTGTATTCCCCAAACTGTCACCCTTAGAAAACACACAATTTCTAAGAAATTGGTTGGCTTTTATTACCAAGCCCATTAGAAGTACATTTGGAAAAGAAGAGACTGTACTACTTGAGGACAAATTCCACAATAATACAGCATTGTGGTATCAAAAACAATCATGCATTTTCCTTCCAAATCCTAGTGGTGACTTGGGTTAAAATAATATCAACTTGAAAGATCTCATGAACAATTTATGGGACTAGCATAAATTAATCTTTAGACTAACTGCCTATAACATATTCACTTGCTGTATAAATTCTATAGCAATGACAAATCCAGCCTGACTTTAATTACTATGGTATCTTTCTATATTTTCAATAACATACATACTTAAATCCTGAAATCCAACAAGTAATAAAGCAAAAACAGTTGAATGCACGTACCATTTTAGGGACTTCTCTGAATTGGCTCATGGCTCATTGGCTTGTTAAAATTCACCAGCTCACCCTATAATTTTTCCTTTACTGTACTTTAAATTCCCTCTTCATCCCCACAGTGATGCTGAACATGTTCATGTATCACACACAATGTATCTCTCCATATTTTCCAGATGGTATTTGATAAAATGGAAACAAAAGAAAGGTGTGACAAAGAAAAATAGATGTTTTTCTACTTTTCTTAAAACAGCTTCTCATTTGGTAGAGAAAAATATGAACCTATGTAGGGCTAATGGATAAGCTCAAAAGATATGGTTCATTTTGAGGAGATAGCCATTGGACTGTAGGTTCAGGCTACTCTTTGATCCTCAGGCAAGCTCTACAAACCTAAGGTGAAGATTTTCTTAACTCAGATATAAGTTTTATGGGATTGGACTGGGTGGAAATCATCAGTGGTTTAGGTGAGTGGTTTGGATATGATTAGACACATCCCAGTATTTTTCAGGGAAAAAATATTCACAGTTACAGCTATTCATATTTTTTAAAGTCAGCGTTTATAGACTCCAAGATATTTAAGATATGAAATTACCAATTTCAGGTGTATCAGAAAAATATTTGAATAGATCATTTGAGAAATAAAAACACTGAGTTAGAATACAACTTTTCCAAAACTGTCTATAAAGATTTAACTTTTCTCCAAACAGACAACACTGAGATAATGTTTATTTTTCTTTCAAGAAATTTGGGTATAAATAGATAAATACTTAACATCTTACAGGTAATTTATGAAGCAAGCACACAAAATATGACAGTCTTCAAAAGAAACAAATTGCAAGGATGGTTGGGAAAATTAAATTATTTTAAACACATGATAAATATTATGCATGATCAATCCCTCTCATTTCTGAGTAGCTTTTGCATTTTGTCTAATTCGCCCCCTGGAAATAAATTGGAACTATTTATCAGCCACGATGGACTACAAACATGAGCACACATCCACTCAGCATTTACTACCAGGACGTGTTCTGATGTCATGTCAGGGAGGTGACTCTCAACGATCCATCAGCAACATTTACTCTGAGTGCCATGTGGCCATGCCCTCCAACAAGGAGGCCTGGCCTTACTAATTTCAATCCCTTTGGCTATGTAATGTCTCCCCATGTCACTTGTCATTTGTCTGAGACTGTTCTGGCTGTTACAACCAAGCACCATAGACTGGATGGCTTATAAACAACAAAAAATTTATTTCTTACTGTGCTGGAGGCTGAAAGTCTGAGATGAGAGTGCCAGCATGGCTGGGCTCTGGCAAGGGCTCTCTTTTGGGTTGCAGACTGCTGTATTCTCACTGTGTCTTCATATGGTAGAAAGAGGGTGAGAGTGCTCTCTGGGGTCTCTTTTATAAGGACACTAATCCCATTCATAAGGGCTCCACCCTCATGACCTATTCACCTCCCAAAGCCCCCACCTCCAAAGACCATCACATTGGAGGTTAGAATTTCAATATATGAATTTACGGGGACACAAACATTCAGTCCATAACATCATCCCAAACAAACGCCCAAAGTGGGATGCAGGTGACTTTCTTCTGGAGGCTCTCTGAAGCCATGTGCTAATGCTCAGGTGAAGGAAGCAATGACTGGGACTCCCAAGCTTTCCCTGAGTCCTTTTATCCCCACCTTCAGGGTGAGCTCTACCTGCCTGTTGGTTGGCCCACCCAAGGCACAACATTCATAAAGAGACATTATGGAAAGTGAAACTGGGATTCACATTTCTCTCCATCACAAACTAACTGTACAAATTGCGTTAAGCCACCATAACAAGTTGAACCTCAGTTTGATCATTTGAAAAATGGGACAATAATTCCTACATTATAGATTTCTTCTGAAGACTAAACGGGATAATGTTTATGAAAACGCAAAGTAGGAAGTGCCTGGTATAGGATAGCTGTCTAAGAAATACAACATTCTTTCTCTTAGTCAATGATACATAGTTTTCCAACTATACCCCACTTTCCTTTAGTGTCTTAATTTTTTTTTTCAGGCTCTTCTAAAAAGCATTCACAATCAACACTACTAGAAGCATTTGGTATCAGAACTGGAAGAGCCGTCAGACTGGTGTAATCTGACCTCCCCGCTAAGCATTTGCCCCCCTCCCCATCCACACACATCATTCAGGGAGTGGGGAGGCTGCTAATCCGAATGCTGATACAACATGTGCCCCCTCGTTATGGTTTTGTAATTTAAACAACCTCAGACATTAGCCAAGGTAAAGGAGCCTGGCCCACTGTTACAACTTCAAGTATGGTTTCCTAGAGTGGAACTAGCATTTATTGAACACCTACTATGTACCAGGTACTAAATCTTTGTCATCCAATTAAAGCATGACAACACCTTCCTATGAAATGTTATGTGCTCTGTTGTTTTGTTTTATTTTGTTTTGTACCTGTGAGAACACAGTGGTCACATGGTCAGTAAATGACAGAGCCAGGTTCAAACCCACATGCTTATGACCCAAAGCCTGTGTTACTTTCATATTCTTCATGGCAGAGCAACAACCACCAAGGATAGGTTGGTAGGTAGTGGGCATAAAAACAAAAATGAGGGTAGAAGGTTCTAAAGTAATAAAGGGAGCAATTGCCAGTTACAAGCACATGGGTAGCAGCTTTGGGATATGTTGCTCTTGGAACTTCAAGGAAGCATAGAAGAAAATACAATTCTTATTGGGAACCAAACCATTCATTGAGCGGAAAACAAATTCTGAACTTTGCTAACCCCGAGCAAAATACAAAGGTATAGAGCAATAAACATAAACACATAAGAATGGAGAGAGAGCATTTGCAGAATTAAATCCAGATTGGTTTGAAGGAAGGACATATGCTGTATGCTGAGCTACTCTTAATGGAGTCAAATCAATTCTCTTATTACTCCGTATTGGGAGAAAAAGATGAAATGCTCTTCAAAAGCCTTTTGAAAGGGGAAAAGCTCTATAAAATGTACCAATTCATTAATTTATTGAAGAGAGCCCTGGATTGGGATTCGGGGAGACCTAAGTCCTCACATCAGCTTTGCCTCAAACGAGCTGTGTGACCTTGGGTCATGCATTTAAGTTTCGTAGTCCTCAATTTCATCAATAGAAAAATTCAGAGTTTGAACAAGGTGGTCCCACACAGCTGTAAAATTTTGTCCCAGTTACTCACATAACTGTGTCTGTCGACAATTCTCTGCTGCCTCAAAGACACGTGCATCTAAGGAATCCCTGTGTTCCTGGAGTCCAGGGTGATTGAGAGCCAGAGCTGAGGTTTGTTCCCTCAGCACTGTTCCCAGTAAGTTCTAAATTTGCACATCGTACAGAATCATGAGCGAGCGCACACACACACAGAGCAAGACAGATGGCAGCAGACAAACTTGCTAACCTTTAAAAAGACTCCAGTCTGGCTACCCCAGCAGTCTAGTGGCAGGGATCTGTGCCCAGAGGAGTAGAGACAGGTGAAGAACTCCCAGGCTGCAGGGCTCAGACACTGAAGATTCAGCAAGCTTTGCCCCCTGCCTGGAAAAGAGCAGCCTCGTTCCTCTGCAGCAACTGCCCCAGCTCCCTGGGGTCTGCACACAACAAGATCCTGGAGGAAGTCCCTGTTTTCTCTTATTCCAGGACCATTAGAGGCCCAGGAGCTTTTTTTGCAAATTTAGGAGAGAAAAGAATGCCAAATAAGAATTTGGAACAGACTTATTTCCTTTGTTTAGTGGAGTCCCAGTCTATTGGTGGGTTTGCATGGTATCTATGAAGTCAGGTGATTGTTAAGGAGAAAGGTCAGAAATCATGTATCTAAATGAGCACCATTCTCTGCAGAGTGAGTACCTTGAGAATCTTGTTCATTTCCACAGAGCAAAACCTTTAGAAATTTGCCTCAAGGAAAGAATTCATTAAAAAATGGATTCTACAACCACGTGGACTGGGTTCGCGTTAGGGGCCGAATTGTGTCCCCCTGGAGAAAGAACTGTTGCTGTCCTAGCCCTGCCCCTCGCCCAGCACCTGTGAATGTGATGTCATCTCATTTGGAAATAGAGTCTTTGCAGATTTAATCAAGTTAAGATGAGGTTATTAGGGTGGATCTTAATCCAAAATGACTGGTGTCCTTATAAGAAGAGGGAAATCGGGATACAGAGACAGACGCAGACACACAGGGAGAGCGCCGAGTGAAGACACAGAGACACATAGACACACGGGGTAGGTGGCCATGTGAAGACGGAGGCGGAGATTGGAGTTATGCTACTACGAACCAAGGAATGCCTGGGGTGGCCAAAGGCCAGAAGAGGCAAGGGAGGACCCTTCTCTAGAAGCGTCAGAAAGAATACAGCCCTGCTGACACCTTGATTTCAGACTTCTGGCCTCCAGAACTGTGAGAAAATAGATTTATGTTGTTTTAAGCCACCCTGTTCATGGTACTTTATCATGGCAACCCTAGGAAATTAATATAATTTTTTTTTTAAAATACCAAGTGCTAGCTGTGTGACCTCTAGACAAGTTCCCTAACCTCTCTGGGGCTCAGTGGTCTCATCTGTAAAATGGGAATAATGATAGTGCCTGCCTCATAAAGGTGTCACGGAAATGAAATAATAAATTTAATTAACTGATTTAAATAATTAAGTTCAATTAATACGGCTTTGTCACATAGTAACAGCTAACCCATTAGTGATGATGGTGATGATGATGAGTCTACCTTGTTTCCTTTTGAAAAATCATCAGTGATGATAATTCTTCACTTTTTAAACCAAGAAGGCATTTGAAGCTGATTGTGTGAATAAGGTGGGCAGCCAGGCTAAATTATATTGCTTTCAAACATAAACACGATCTGACTTTTACATAATCAGAGTGGGTGTGTAAGTGTGAAGGCATTTGAAAAGTGCAAGGTGACAGCAAATATAGATCAAAATGGCCTATAACCAAATACATGATTTTTAAAAAGAAACAGACATACTGGGGAAATTCGTTCTTCTGAGTAGTGTGCCCACGCACGACCCCTGCTTCTGAATTCACAGGAGGGCAGGGCTGTGTATTCTAGACCAACAGTTAAACAGAGCCAAGGCTGAACTTCGGGGACACCTTCGCTCATTGCCCACACTCACCATCCGTGCAAATGTCACTCACCCCCTGTAGCGGGCATTCCTGAAGTACGTGGGAAAATGCAGAGGCCCGGCAGGTTTAGACATGGGTGTTAGCAAGAATGGAAACCGTTTTATGTTAAGCACACATAGTCCTTTCTGGTAGAACAGCATTATTTTAATATTGGCAAGTTCTTTTCTGATAGTTTCAGTAAATGAAAAACCCAGATACGTTTGCATTCATTACCTGGAAAATTTGCACAGGTGTTTTGAAAGGGGAAAAGGTTTTATTGTCCTTAACAAGAAATCAGTATTTTGGCACTGCAAGAAAGATATATCCTTTTCGGGCTGTTCAGTAGGGAAAATGTCTTCAGTAAATTGCCTCTAGAAAACTACCTTTTCTGAACCCCTCTCTCAAGTGTGAGAGGGACTTACTGGGATGAGAAGAGTCCTACTTACAGTTCACAGGCTGGCACTGAACAAAAGGCAAAATCCTAATTGGCTTTTGACTAAGGAGACAAAGTGTAAAATTTGAAGTGCTTCCCAAGCTCGACAATTAAATTATGACCAAATCATTAATCACTATTTATTGGGAGCTTACTCTATGCTTGGCTTGAAGTTGTGGGTGATATGATTCATGTCTTTCGTGCTGTAAAAAGAAAAATAAATACATATTGAGCACATACTATATGGTGGCTTAATGTTAATCCTTTCTGCATACATTATCTTGTATAATTCTCTCAACGAGGCACAAAGTATGTATTAATATTATTATCCCCATTTTATAGGTAGAAATATAATGCAACAGAATCATAAAAGTTCATTAGCTTGTCTAAGGTATACTGAGTAATAGATTCAGGATTTATCAATGGTTCTTCACTGTCCAAAACTCTAGATCTTTCCACCACTTTATACTGCCCAGCCTCGTTGGATAGCCAAGACTTATGCTTTAAGAGAGAGAGAAAATATAAAATAAGATGCAACTAAGGGTCAAAATGCCAAGTTCCGTCTATTAAATGCAACAGGATTTGAAGACGTGAGAGACTGGATTAGCTGGAGGATGTGGAAAAGTAGTAACTTTGGCAGAACTATGTTTTCCTGGTTAATATGAGCAACAGATCAGTCACTTGCCTCCCATGTCAGCAGGAGGAAAAATAAAGTATTCTTTTGAAATGCTTGGGATTCTAAGATAAATCATGGAACAATTTGGAGAGGGGGGCATCTTTGTCTACATAAATGTTTACTGTCTGTATTCTATAAAATTGTCTGGGCTGAAGGGCTTTGATCTGGTTATATCTTGAGATAAAAGACTATATCTGTGTTAAAAGTTATAGCAAAGGCAAGACACAACGTACGTGGGGAGTTACAGATGCGGCACCTTCTAGGGTAACCCCGAGTGTCACTATTCAGTTCCTTTATTCACAGATATATCCATTTAATCATGCACTCATTCATTCAAATATTTATTGAGAGACTTAAGAATTTCAGAAACTTCTATTGCAATCTTTTGTCATTTCATTGTTTGGGAGTATTTGGAAATCTGCTGCCTTTCTTGGACACCTTATTGTCATACTGTTTACTTATTTATGATCATATTGTTTAAAATGTTGATTCAATGTATACCAACTTAGATAGGTTTATTTTGAAGGGAAGCCTCGGTCCTCTCCCTTCTTACTCTCCATCAATCCTCCTTAACCCTCTGACCCTAAGAAAATGCTCCATTTAAATTCCTCAGAATGATACCATTCAAATCTATAAAAATTTCATAGTTGGCGGATTTAATAAAGAAGTACTCCGCACTTAAGAAGAAAGGAATCAGAAGGTTTTGAAAAGTTACTTTTAAGGCTTGTTTATTTTTATTACTGTTCCTATTATTAGTTTAATCACAAAGACCACATGAAAATTTTAATTCTCTGGAACCAAGCCTAGCAACTAAAATGAGAAATGCAATAGATATGGCTCAGAACCACACAGGGGTTTAACAGCAGAGGGGAGCAGCTGTTGGAAAAGCAATACCTGCTTCTCCCCCAAACTTACGTAATCAGTAATAGATTCCTATAAATCACAAGGCAGGGATTGCTCCTATTTTTAGATGAGCTTATTAAAATAGAGTTTGTTTAGGCTTCAATGTAGAAAGTAAAGGCAACCGTGTTCTTCTTAGATCTGGGGAGACAAAGATCTATCCTAACTTCACCCACTCTAGAAATACATCATTGATTTGTTCATTTATTCATTCATGTAGCCACTAAATATTTATTGAACCCCTCTACTGTTCTAGGGACTGGGTAGCCATGGAAGATGTATTAGGGGATACAATCCTCTTGGAAAGCCTCCTGTAGTGGACTAAGAGTGGAAGGAAATAGGTGCTGTCAACAAAATACATAAGCAAGACATGTAGCCCTTCAGAGAGTGGTTAGTGCTACAGAGAAAAATGAAGCAAGGGAGATCAGGAAGGGCCCATGATTGGTAGCGAGAAGGGTTTTCAAGGAAATCTTCACGGGAAAGATGACGTTTCCTCAAGGATCTGAAGGCAGGGGGACTGGGGTGTGAGGAGGATGCCAAGCAAAAGTCCAGAAAAGGGAGCATGCGTGAGAGAGCTCAAGGAACAGAAAGAAGGCCAGCGTGTCTAGAATGGAGTGAGCAAGCGGTCACATCCTGGGACCCTCTAGATCAGCAGAGGGAAGCAGGCTTTTCCTCTGAGTGAAATGTCAACCATGGGCTAGGGTTGTCAGGCTTAGTAAATAAAAATACAGAGCACCACTGAAATTTGGATTTCAGATAAACAATGTGGTAGGCAGAATAATGTCCCCTCCAAGGATGTCCACATCCTAATTTCTGGAACATAATCCTTTATATGTAATATGTTACCTCACATGGCAAGAGGGATTTTGCAAGTGGTCCAGGACTTTTATCCTGGACCACCCAGGTGGGCCCAATGTCACGACAAGGATCCTTAAAAGAAGAAGAGAGAAGAAGAGTTGAAGGAGAGGTTGGTGTGATTTGGCCACTGCTCTTGAAGATGAAACAAGGTGTTCCAAGCTAAGGAATTCAAGCTGCCACTATAAACAGGACAAGGCAAGGAACAGATATTTTCCTAGAGCCTGCGGAAGGAACGAAGTCTTGCCAACACCTTGATTTTAGTCCAGTGAGACCAATTTTGGACTTCTGGTCTCCAGAACTGTCAGGTAATAAATTTGTGGGCTTTTAAGACACTAAGTTTGTGGAAATTTGTTACAGCAGCAATAGGAAAGCAATACAACACATAATTTTTTAGTGTAAACCTATACCAATCTCATGCAAAAAAAAAAAAAATTTTTTTTTTGAGACAGCGTCTCACTCTGCTGCCTTGGGTAGAGTGCAGTGGCGTGATCATAGCTCACTACAGCCTCCAACTTCTGGGCTCAGGAGATCCTCCTACCTCAGCCTCCCGAGTAGCTGGGACTACAGGTACATGCCGCCATGCCTGGCTAATTTTTTTTTTTAAATAGATACAGAGTCTCACTATTTTGCTCAGGCTGGTCACCCACGCAACTTTTGAGATGTATTTGTGCTAAAAAAAATTGTTGATTATTTATATGAAGATGTAATTTAACTGGTCATCTCCTATTGTATCTGGCAACCCTGTCATGGAAGTTCAGAAGTTTCAGATAAACAATGTGGAAGGCAGAAGCTTGACAGACTTTTAGTTTCGTTGTAAAAGGAGCACTTTGGCCGCTGTGTTGAAAACAAGGAAGGAGGGTAAAGGAAGAAACAGAGAAATCTATACGGGGGAGGCTACCATCATCCTGATGAAAGATGAGGGTGGCTTGTATCAGGGTGGCAGTCTGGAGGTGTTGAGAAGTTGTGGATCCATCTGCGTCTCATCTGATAGGCTCTGTGGATAATTGCGCCGAGGGAAGTATTTTCACACTGTCATTCCCTTTTAGCTCTGCTGCCTTCTATTTGCTCGTAAGTAGAATTCAGCCTTGCACCTAAAGCACGTGTCTCCAGTCCCTGAAGCCCCAAAAGAAGAGAAAAGAATCCTGGACACAAGAAACTGAACTAGTCCATGGTACTTTCCTGTGTGCAAGGGGCGGACCACCATTTCCACTCTTTTCCTGCCTCCCCACCCGCCAAGCTTGTGAACCATTTCAGAATAAACACCTGAAGCCCTTATTAATCAGTGAATGTGATTAATCTGTCCAAGAAGCAAGACTTTGTTTTTTTTAATTCCAAAGTCTAGTATTCCAGTTTTCAAGGAGTTTCCTTGGCACAGCTACCTCCCATATACATATTAGTCCGATCTACAGCAAAGCTTGCTGGCATTCTTGGATTATCGGAAGAGCATCCTGCGCCACTCTCTTCTCTCCTTAAGGATCCTTTTTTCTGACTTCTATGAAGGCTTAGACCCGGGTAGCCAAAGACCTGGAATATGACCTCTCTCTTGTTGGCTATGGTTGTTCTTCTGGTCCATTTGGCTGGGAGAGTACACTGCATCACTACTTTCCTCTGCTTTTCAATTCACTCACACAAGTAGGTTGCTGGTGACTCTTATCACCAAGATTCCACCAGCCCGGGGAGAAGTAAACCAGCATATGACTGAAATCACTGGGAAGGCCGGGTGAGCACACTCAGAGTTCCCGGCATCAGCTTCATCAAGGTCAATGGCGCTTCCCATCTGGGAGGACAACTGTCTCAGACACAGGTTTTGAAATAGACAAGTAAAGGTTCAATCAATCTAATCTTGGTCAATTTCTCAGCCAGAGAGAATGAATGAGACAGTGGCTACAATAGAAGTTGAAGTGATCCAAATACTTTCCCAATTCTATTCTACAAACGTTTATAAACTGCCCACTTTGTAAAAAGTACTATACCAGTTATTTCAGAGATGAATGAGACATGGATCCCCAACGAGACCATAAGTTTTATAGAGAAACTATGCAAATAACTAGAATAATCCCTCTATAGATAGGTGTCTTCAGCCTAAACTCTGTTCTCAGCTTGAATACTTTTCTCTCATTTTTTTCTGGAAGATCTGTCAATAGATCTGTAACCCATAAGCCCATTCAGGGCATCTATACAAGTGTAATGATGTGATAAGTTCTGAAATGTGCGCCTAAACCAGGCAGACTCTCAGATCAGACAAGGTTTTCTTATCAGCCAATTTATGGGACATTCTGTAAAGTACCAGATGCTTGGGTACAAATAAAAGGATAGGCATATTTTTTTCCTTTTAAGGACTTGTATTCTAATTGAGAGAACAGAATTACCAATAGAATGCAATCACTGGAAATGTGTACAGGCAGACACATTAATTCCAGTCTTTGGAAACAGGAAATGAATTGGAGAGAGGTCGGGGCTATGTAGGGAGACAGAAGAGAGGTGGGAAATGGAGTTAAAATGGCTTGGTTTTGGGGGCTGGGTAGTGTCCTTCAGATGTTCTTCTTCCAAAGACACTACTCAGGCATCGCCTGGAAGGTGAGTCACCAAGTTAGCTAAACCTTTATTTGCATTGCTGCTTGTGAGAAGTTATGTCTGAAATAAACCAGTAGTCTCTGGGAAGTTTCACGTGTGTCTGATCTTTCCTGGGAGTGTTCTTGACAGTGTTCATTCACAAATAACACCCCAGCAGGTCACATAACAAAGCTAGTCACAAGCCATGAATTTTCGCTTTCTGACACAACACTGGTGCTAACAGTTTCATTTCTAGCAGTTTATTTAAAATCCTGAAAAAGGCCTGAATGATCACAGCCCTTTACTATGTATTAAAAAATGGGGTTCCCTTCCTCCAGGTCTATGCACTGTCACACACTGGCATTTCTTCCTTTCTTGACTGCCTTTCTTTCGCAAAACATGGGTAAACAATGAACCGGTGGCTGCAACGTCAGGGGGTTTCATATCCTTTTAAAATGATCGAGACTAAGGCAGTGGAGAGCTGGAATTAGGACTTCCCAAGTTAACCATGCCGGTTTGCCTCTACCTCTCCCTCTGCACCCCTTCTCCAATGCCTCCCACTCCCTCTATCATCCCGTGAAGCCATCAAATGTACACCAGATGCAGAAAAGAATCCTTATCAGCCTGCTGGCTTTACCTGAAGAATTACATCCACATATGATTCTCTTTTGGTCCAGCTCCTGCCTCGGCCATCTTGCAAATCATGAACTAATGTTTCAGACCGGAGCCTGATGTCTTCCATGGCTTCATTTCCTGACTCCTTCAAAGCCTTGCACCTGTGTTCCGTCCACACAGGAGGTTTACATTAGAAGAGGATGGGCTGACCTCCCGGGTTTTTTAAATGAATTTTGAAGCCGTAAGGCTTTAAATCGTAACATACTTGCCTCAAAATGGTCTGCTCCCCAGGACATCTGAAAATGTTAAACGGAAAACAACAGTTTTATCTGTTTTTTTGTTTTTAAAGAAAACAGAGAATGTGGCTTAACAGTTCAAGTATTTGAAGTCGGGTATTTAAGAAAAGATAAGAGGCTTCTTTCCTGGGAGTTCTTAAAGATGGTGAAAACTCATTTTTAAATGACTCACACCCAAGGACACAGAGAGTTTTCATGGATGTGCCAGAGAAACAAAATGCCCACATATGTAATGAACATTTATAACAATATGGCGCGGTAACAACAGATTTACTTTTATAAAAATCACTATTACACATAAAAAAGACAAAACCTGGAAAAGACAGAACCATGAAAACGGTTTGTATTGTGGACCACCTTGTTCAATATGCTACATTCTTATGGGGTTTTTATTCTTTTTCAGCAGACATTATTGAGCGTCTTCATGTGCTAGGTGTTGGGGAATTCAAGGATCAATAAGAAGCAGCCCCTGCATTTATGGTACATACAGTAGTGGTTACGGGAACGCTGGAAAAGCCTCTGAAATCTCAACCCTGAATGTTGCAGATGGGAAATGAAAACTGAGAGAATTTAAGACACCTACGCAAGGACACATTGGTTTAAATTTTTAGCCTCCTGCATTCTACTCATGGATCTTTCTAGAAAGCCCAATTATGCTCACCAAAGACACAGGTAGGTAAAATGGAAAGAGCAAGGACAAGAATGAGGGGCCTCAGCTTGGCCACTAAGCTTGTGCATGCCCAGGCATGGGTCAATATTTCTTCCCTAATGGTACAGATTCCCTGGAGGGTTTTTGAATATGCTCAGTCAGGCTTTTCCCCTGGAAATGCTGACTTAATAGGTCTGGATTGAGGCTCAGACCTCTGATGGCTCTTATCTCTAGAAAACTTGCAGAAACACTGGACTAAATGAGCTCTAACCTTCTAACTGTCAGGATATTTCAAAATAAAGCAAAATCAAAGAGGTAGAAAGACGAACATCAATGTATACTGAGGCTCTTGCTTTTAAAAGATGAAAGTTATTACCAAGCTCTGTTTCTGTGATCAATATTTTTTGTCCACTGATGTGATCAGCTTCCTCTGGTCTTCTCAGGAAAACCATTCATAATTACATATGTGGAAGACTCCTAAAATGCATAGAAACTTCCAGCTACCTGCCCCCCATAGCCCATTATAGACTGATTTTACTCCATGTAAATTTGGAGTATGTGTGAACGTAAGAAAAGAACATAGTAATATATTTATATCTCAATAGAGACAAGAGAGGCAAACATATTACTATCAAAATTTCATCTGGCATACAAAATAGATTTTGTAGGATTTTGTTGCTATTGTTGTTGAACCTAACAAAGTGAAAATTGTACTTGTATTTCCTCTTTTGTTTTTAAGGTAAACTGTTAGTGTTTTTATCCATTATTTTGATAGGTCAAATGCTCCTAACAAAAATGAATAGAAGCCTTCAGTTAAAAGTACATGTCATTGTATTAAAATCAGAAATATCAACACAGGCACAAATCTATGAACACATTTAGTTCACAAGCTTTGGACTAACCGATGAGTTTGAATTTCGCCAGTGTAGAAATCACAGCTCGAGGTTTTTGTTGTGTGCTGTGGTTCCACCATTTCCCTCCGTGGGAAAGTCAGAGCCTTATACACATCCAGACAGGGCACAGCTGATAATGACAGTGGAACGCTTTGTAGGCGATTGAAAGAATTTTGTTTTGTTTTGTCTTTCCTTCCATGTCTTTGAGTTACAGAATTAAAGACATTGATTTTGGATATGAAAGAACTGACTGATGACATCATTCTAGAAATATCTTGGCCTGAAATGTCTGGCAAAGCCAGGTGATGGGCTGGACAGAAAAATCAGAGAGAAACAAGAGACTCAAATACTTTAAACAAAACCAAATTCCCAATGCCAAAGAGTGTGTATGTGTGTTTGTGTGTGTATGTGTGTACACTTAGTTCTTCTGAGTTTCATCATTTAGTACATGGATCTAATTGTTTATTCTCCCAGCAGATAATTACCAACCTCCTCTACTGTGCTAAGCACAATACTAGACAATGTGGGGATCCCAAAAAGATGGAATAAAGAGGTGACCCCTGCTCATAAAGAGGCAGCACTCTGCTCATCACTTACATCTGTCAAATTGGCGTGAGCGTGACAGCACATCAGAGAGAGAGGCGGAAAGACCAGGAAAAAGGAAACAGTTCTACTCCTGGTCCTGCCCCTCACTAACTGCAAATTGGCCCTCAGTTTCTTCATCTATAAAACAGACAAAATCTCCCTTTGAACACTAAGCACCCATGATTCCACATAATACAGAGTTTTGTGAAGAACAGTTTAAAGATCCCAAAGATACAGGAAAATAGGGTCAACGTCAGCTACTTTCTTGGGATAACTTCACACCATCCTTCTGCCTGGGCACAATGGGTTAAAGGTGGATTTTTTTTCCTTTGCTGTTTTTTTCTTCCTTCCTTCCTTCCTCCTTTTCCTTCTTCGTTTATTCTTTCTTCCTTCTTTTTTCTTTCACCCTTTTTCTCTTTTAATAGAAAAAGGAAGATGGATAAATTCCCCTGTCTGTTCTCCCTGGTTGTTTAATGAAGAAGGTTCTCCAGCCCCTTGACATGGCAATTACACTTACTATGGCACAACTCCCTGGTTAGTTTTACGATGGGTAACAATGCTGAGATGACACAAGTCTCCAGAAGCTGATTTTTAGAATTCAAACCCCAAGCAGAAGTGGTGGATTTAAAATTCTGAGCCCAGCACAAACCTCTTCATTTTCAAGTTCATTTACCCTTGGCAACATGCAACCTCCTGTTACTAAGAGGGGGAAAAAAAAAAGCTTTAAAAGGCTCATTTAAAAGGCTGAGGAGCCTTTTGGGATCTCCACAAGCTCTTTAAAAACATATTTTGATGATACAAGTGTAAACAAATCAAAAGCATATGGATTGAATTTCCCTTAAATTACACAGGATTTTAAAAATGATGGGAGGGTGGAAATGTGTTTGGAAAAATATGTTTTTGGTTTTACTAACTCAGAAACATGCGAACAAGCTGAAGCTTTGACAGACCCGAAATGATGGCAGGTTTGTCCATCATCTGTCTTTGAGGGTCTGTAGTCTTTCACGAGACTTCTCTGGTTTTGTACCCAGGGAGTAGAGATTTCTGCTAGCGCAGCCTCATGAAGAGGGAAAGACCACAAGCATGCATGTGAGTTCTACCTTTCTAAAAAGCTAAAGAGCCCTATTTCATGGGATTTGGCAATGTGGGCTCCCCTTGGACTGGTCAAAGGAATTAGTGTTCCTTTCATGAAACACAAGTCTCTACAAGGCTGTGCCACCTGGCCCCAGGTGCCAACGTCAGCATCCAAGCTGACTTTCTGCAGGCCCCAGGCTGGGTGCCACCCCAAAGCCTTTGCCTTGGGCTTTTCAAAGGTCATGATTACACCTCCTTCATCTTCCAATCCTAGCACATGACGCCAGGAAATGGCCCACAACACCAGAAAAAATAGGGTTAACAACCGGGTCTATTGCTGAAGGGCTGCTGATGCCTGGATTTCAGAATAAGAGACTGAGGGTCAAGAATAAGAAGACAGAGAGAAGGGTTGTGGTGGCTTTATGAACACCAAGGCCTCACCTACAAAGCAAAATATCAGAGCCTCTTGTTTAGATGCATCTGCCCAGTCCTAAAGGAAAATGTTTTAGAATTCTAGACACTCGCTTTATCCTTTGACTGCAGCTACATAGTCCAGGGGTTGGACAATCCCAGAGAACTGCCAGAAGATTCCTGAAAGTATGAGGTGGGCTCAGAGGACCAGGACCCTTTGAAGGCCATTCCAACCACCAGTTCAAGGCCAAGCGAGCCATCGGAATTACTTAGAAGCAAAGAGACCTTTGTGTTTCCATCTTTACAGAGCTATCTGGGAAACATTGATTGGGCGGCTCTGAAGACTTCCATTCAGAAAGTTTAGTTGGAAACATGCAATCACAGGAGAGCTTGACTTACCAGGTAAAAAGAAACCTGGCATCATTTTTCTTTTTGAGGAAAAACTACAAACATACCCAGTGACTCTCTTTGAACACACTCAACTGGAAAAGTTAGCATTCACCACCCCTCGCTTTTTTTTTTTTTTTTTTTTTTTTTCACTTCAGAGGAGTGATGTGAGAAAGTACTTTGGAAAAATAAAGGGCTCTTTTAGTAAAAATAGCAGCTACCCCCTTCGTACCTCCAGTCCTACAGACTCTGTCCGCTTGCTGCAATGGCGAATGCCTAACCAGTGCATAATTTTAACAGTGCAATTTGCATCGCCTCGGCAGCTGTCTGCCACACCAACTCTATGAAATCCACCCACGGCGTTTGACTCAATTACCTCCCGCAGCTGCGAATTCCACAGGTCGACCACACTCTGCATGGAAAAGTATTTCTTTGTATTCGTTCCAAATTTATTAGCCATTTGAACCATTCCTTTTAGTGACTTGTATATTTTTAAGTGTTCATATATCACCATTTTAGGCCCAAGTCCCATTGGCCTGTATTTCATATGCAGCTCAGAATATTAGAATACGGTCTTCAAAGGATCCATATAAAAGCAGACCTGGTGTGTTGACCTTCGCTTTGTTCAGAGGTCTCCAGCCATGGACTTCATTCCAGCCTTCCAGCCTCAGAAATGCATGATCACAAGCATACGAGGGGAAAGCATATGAGGGACCTGGGATGGAACAGTTCAAAACTCCCTCCATGCTAGAAACATGAGTGAGGACATACCTGACACACAGACACATCTCTATGAGGTAGGTGAGAATATTCTTTTGCAGATGAAGAAACTGAGTTGCAGAGAAGTGAGGTCATGTCCCATTAGTCACAGAGGTAGTCTAGGACAAACACAGAATCTACAAACTAGGCATTCTGAGGACATGCCCAGTGTTCTTACCATACTGCGAAGGTTCTATGTGAGAAGATAAGAGCAAGATTTGTGGATGGGCCAGTAGGAATGGATGCTCACGGTTCCCCTTATTCAGACCCCGGTGATGCAGTGCTTTGCTTCTCCCCCTTACAGGCACCTCAGGGTGCTCCATGGAGAATCCTGGGTGTGTTCCCTCCACTATCTTAGGAATAGGCCTCAGAACATATCCACAAACATGGAGTTCCAGCATCTTCGTTTGGTTTGAAAAGTGACATCTCTCAGCCATTTCAAAGTTTCTGCCCTCCTGTCATCAAAGTGAGACCACATGGAGGTCTCACTCCTTGCCCACCCCAGGCAACCTCAGCTCCTGCCCCGGCCAGGCCGTGTGATTTGGGCAGTCGCTTAACTTCCCTCACTACGGTTTCTCCTTCTGTAAACCGACAGAGTGCGCAGGATGGCCTCTGAGGTTCTGTGTAGAGCGCTCCGGCTTTGCAGTCGGAGTTTGGTCATTTCAGCTCTGCCATTTCCCAACTGTGACTACAGACAAGTTCCTGAACCTCTCAGAGCTGCGCTGCCTCAGCTCCAGCACAGTGGGGGACATGCCTAACTTGCGTTGTTCTTATATCAGTGCCCCACCCTGTGTTCAGCCTGTAGATAGATGCTTGCTTTTTGCAAGTTTATCTATACTTTAATAAATGGTGCTAGATGATGCTAACGATACAACAGTCTATTACTCCTACTGCTTGTGAAGGGGTGGTTCAACTTATGTAACAGCCTCATCTTAAAACCAGGTGTAGCAGAGACAATCTCCAGAACTTAGGTCTATAGCTTAAACCTTTATTCATAATTAATGCATGACCCAAGTAACTTTTCATGGCACGTACAAAAACAGGGCTGTTAGAGTAACAGAAAAGAGAGCTTTGTTCTAAGACCCCTCCCTCCCACAAAAGGAGAGGAAAATGCCAGTTGGAAGTGAATTTAGTAACGACATGTTAAGTTGGGCACATCTGCTTCCATTCCATGTCAAGAAATTACAGTCCGCACTTGCATTCAGCAATTTATTCTTTTTCTAAAAGTTTCTTTGCTGTCATGGACAGGCTATGTTTAGGGTTTAGTGTTTCAAGATGGTTTTACTGTATAGGGAAATGAAAACAACTATGGGATATAGAGAATCTATTGATCTTTAGCATCTACAGGACTGAAATTTACTTTGCTTTTTTGAATAATACAATTGGTTTAACCACTTCTTTTTTTTTTTTGCAAATTCTGAATCAGGGTGTTTGTTTTCTGATGGTAAATAAAGAATCTGTTTTCAGCAATTCAGAAAAAACTTTGAAATGTCCCCCGATAGCATGGAGTCAAAGAACTATACTCTACACAGATCTTTAGTCCTTGTTTCCAACACTAGCTCAAGAGGCCCATTCGGCTTTGGGCAAGACACTGAACCACATTGCTCCCCAGATTGATTACCTGCAACAAGAGAAAGTTTGGCCTCCATCCATGCCATCCTGCCTACTGTTGACATTCTACTCCCTGTATTATGTTATTCATAAGGCAACCAGAGTTTTGCAACCTTTTTTTTCCTGACCATTAGAAATCTAATCATTTGATACATTTTATCAAAGCATTCTTTACCTAGTGTTATTTCTGTTTACCCCCATGGTGATTGAGTTTGTGACAGTCAAGTAGAATGTCACAATAGAAACAAGTCTATGCAGTTGCAGATTTGAATTTAAACACGGATATCAACTCTGGCCAAGTACACATTGAAAGTAAGCCAAAGGAAAATGCCTACCCGATCTGTCTCAAAAATGATGCAATTTGAGGCAGACCTGAAATCACTTGTTTGGAGCCTCTGGGTGCTCAGCTGCAGGCAAGCCTAGGAACAAAGCTTAGCCCCTTTCTAGCTGCATCGGCTTGGACAAGCTGCACACCCATGTTTTTAAAAAGCAGGTTATCGAGATATGAGTAGTATACCACACAATTCACCCATTTAAATGCAAGGTTGATTTTTTTAGTATATTCACAGGATTGGGCAACCACCCCCACAATCAATTTTCAAACGCCTCTATATGCGCTGAAAGAAATCCTGTACACATGAGCTCCTTGCTGTTTCCACAAATCCCCCTCCCTATCCCTGGCAACCACTAATCTACTTTCTGTCTCCATAGATTTCCCTATTCCAGACATTTCACGTAAATGGAATCCTACGATGCGTGACATTTTATGACTGGCTTCCGTCCCTTGGCACTATGTTTTTAAGGTGTCTATGTCCTAGCAGGTATCAGTACTTCATTCCTTTGTGTGGCTGAATTTCCACTGTATGGAGACCCTGCATTGTGCTTCTCTATTCAGCAGCTGAGGGACATTTGGGTCGTTTCCACTTTGGGGCTGTTATGAATAATGTTGCTATGAGCATTCATGCATAAGTCCACACATCCATTTTTGCATCTACAAAATTCTATTGCTTTCCTAACGTAGCTATTTTGATTATTAATTGATTTATGTAAAAACACTTGACCAATTATTTGAAAGACACACTCGTCACCTTCCCATCATCACCTGCTTTGCTGTACTTTCTGATGAGTCCACCTTTAATTCTGGCTACTCAGCAATTTCCAGTATTCAGATTGTCCCTTCCCTTTGCGTGCTCCATTCAATCAGTTTCCGAATTCTTTTAATATTTAGAATGTATCCTAAATCCATACTTTCTTTTCTTTCTTCACGGTCATCTCTTAAATTCAAAGCCTCCTTTCTTCTCACTGAATATTGCGTACCCTACCCCCAAGATCTCTTCCTTACTTTCTATCACAAAGTTTTAGTTCTCATGATCAAATATTTGAAATCTTAATGGCTCTCCATTGCCCAAACTAAAAGGTTCACTGGACTAAATCCTTTAAAAAGTATAAAATCTGCAAGCCACAAACTTGCAAATACACAAGTACACATAAACTATAAATTTGGTGATTTTTCCATTAATGAACTTAAATTATCTTTTAAGCCACCATTTAACCTGCTAGCAAAATACTTAATCTCATTATATCCAGGTAAATTCAGATGCTTCAGGGATTTCTCAGTCCTTACTGGTTTGAACTCAGTGTCTTCAGTGGTGGCATCTCCTCACCTTTCCTCTTGGCTGAGGGAAACTTGCATGGCATTCAGGCATGTGCAGGAGGAGGGAGCCATGTCTGGTTCACAAGGCAGCCTCTAGGAACACAGCCCTGATGAGATGTCCCTTGTCCCTTCTGCTCTCAGCTACTGCCGCACCTCTCTTCTCTGCCTTCCCTGCCTGGAACTGGCTGCTGTCTGTCCTACCGTAAGCCCGCAGCCCATGCTATCATGAAGAGCTCCTCTACAAGGCCAGATGCCCTTTTAGGCACCCAGCCAGTGAGTCACCCGGCCACTTGCCTGGGATCTCCACTATCCAGTCCACACCCCAAGCCTGGAGGTCAGGGGGAGGACCAGCACCCCTTCTCAGGGAAAAAGCCACGTTTAAGCTGTCTTGGCTCTCTTGTCTCTTTCCTTTTCTACCAGCTCTGACAGCCTTTGTGTGGTCTATGCAGACGAGTTAGTTGAACCCTTTACCATTTTTCTTTCCAATGTGTTTTCTACATTATCAATGGAAGGCTTATGTTCTTTCAGGCATTTTGTTTTCCAAAACCCCCAGTTCTTGGAAAATAAGAGCCTTGGTTTTCCAGGCTATAGCTTCTTCTATGAGTTTCAAGAGCCCTTTTGGGAATGGCTAGTTCTCAGGCCTGCTGAATTCCAAAGCCTGTGCTGTCTACCACGATGGTGTGCTGCCTCGGGAGTTCTGGAGGCTGCCGAGGGCTGGCACTTAAGAGCCAATGCTGCAGGGTTCTGCAGAGCCTACTGGGGCAAAGGAGAAACAACAGGGAACTAACTCCTAGGCAGAGTATCTCCTCCCATTACATGAAAGTCATTTTCCTTTTATAGTTAGAGCCATTGGAGACTCTTACCCAGCCCAACCCCGCCTGGCCAGGCTCTCTGATTTGAAAAGCCTTTGCTGGTCTCTGACTTGGCCTTTTCTTTGCAGCACACCCCTCTGGAAGGTTAATAAGGGATCCAAAAAGGACTGTCATGTCTTCAAATCTCCAGCTTTAGATCTGTCTCTGCTGGTGACTCTGAGGGCTGGGCAAGGGCCACAGGAGTCAGGACCCTGCCAGTTAACCCCAGGAAAATGAAAGCAGAGGGTGTGTGGAGTCCATTCTCAGGAAAGACATATAGCAAACATGCATTGTAAATATTATTAAAATTTGAAAATAATAAAAAGAAGCCATCAGAAGATCTGAGTGTTTTCACTGAGCCAAAAGTAGACAAAACTAGAATCCCAGTTCACTGCCTGTGCTCCAAAGAAAGAATTAAATGAGTAGGAGAGCAAAAAGACATGGCAGTCAATTCCATAAAGAGGAAATAAGAGAGCCATATGAGGTTTTTCGTCTTTTTTTTTTTAACTGGCCACTTTATGCTATTAATGGAAAAAGATAAAGGCTATAATTGCCTATAATCATCGTTGTGAATTCAGAAACTCAAGCTTCTGGTAAAGTTTTTGAATATTCAAGTTCTTGCTGCTATCTTAAAATGGGAAGGATCTGAACTGATTGGAGCAAGCAAAGAAAGGATTTGAAAATCTTTTTTCCCCCTCTGTGTGTCCCTCTAACTTCTAACATAATTAAAAGGATGAGTTTATTTGGCAAGAAATGCCGCTCAAATTTAGATTTGGTTCTCTCAAAGAACGAGACCAAAATTGATTTTTTTCTTCCAGAGTTAGAGAAAAATGAAGCACAAAGATGATATATTCTGCATATTTATTTGCAAAAGATACAGTATTCTTATATATATATATATATGTATATATTGTCTTGAATATGGGCCGTTGTAAAAGGAAAGTCATCTTGCAGGATTACTTTATTTGGTTATATCCCTTTAGAGACTTACAAGCAACTTTTTATCCATATTATCTCATGATAAATCCTCTGAAATTCCCTGCTAAAACAAGTCCCACTGATAGCAGATCAACGGGCTCAGCCTTCTTAAGTTTTATTTCGATTAATCTCTAATTCATGTTAATGATCTTTCGACTTCTTTATTCCTTCTGATGTGGAGTTTCTTATCATCTTAATGTGCTTATGGCATCCCTAATCCACCATTCCTATCCTTGGCTGGCCGTTGTCTACCCTGTTTCTGAAAGCTCCTTCTCCTCCTTACCAGCTCACTACCCTCTCAATGGACCCCTGGAGAATTTGCTTGAGCCCAACATTTTGGATATTTAGCTTCAATCTCTGTAGGTTTCTAATTTGAAGAAATTATTTTATTGGGTTGGGTTGTGGTTTTTTTTGGAATTTTAGTTTTTTTAATATTTAATATGCTCGTTCCTACATTTGTATTTAATTGTCATTTTCCTAAGGGACCATGTTTCTCCCCAGTTAATTTCTAATGACCCATTTTCAGGGGCATCTGCACCACAGAGGCAGCAGCTGATTTAGATTATGTCCGAATTTTCTCTGCAGGAACTTCCACTGACCTAAGTATGCCTTTCACAACACCGTCCCAGGCACAGCAACAAGCCAAGTGGCCATCCAAGCCCTCAGCCTCCTTGGCTTAATGAACTGCTACTTCTCATTACTTTTAAATTATTTTAATTGCTTGAAGCCATTAAAAACACTCACTCAACATTTGTGCATTTTGAAAGCATTGCCAGAGTCTCCTCGGACCAACATTTCCACTGACACAATATAACTTAGAAGGAACATCAAAGACTTGCAAACGAGACCAGCATTCTTGCTTCTCCACCCATCAGGCCCAACATTGTCTAAAAACAATGTGATTTCCAGAAGGAGCTGGCTCACTGCAGACCTTGCGAACTCTGGCAAAGCTGCCTAGTGCAGAGTCCGAAGGAATTGGGGGTTTGCTACTTTTAGGCAAGAAAAACGTGGAGCCCCTTTGCTAAGATGTTGGTCTCACGTTACATTGGAAAAAGAGGCAACAGAGCCATGGTCCAAAATCTATACTTAAGGCATTGGGTTCACAGAATCTCTAAGGCTTTGAAGGAATTTAAATGTATCTCTGGGGAAAATAAATAAAATTCTAGTATAACTAGCTTGGAGGTGATTTATTAAAGAGAATGCAGGAAATAGGATACAATGTACAAGTACACCTTCTGGCAGGTCCCAAATCCTCATGGAAATTTTAGCTTGACAGAGCTAATTATGGGAAGATGGGTTGCGAAGGAATCATGCTGTATCCCAAGCAGGTAGCTCAATGTTTGGCAATAAGCAATAGTTAAATAAGTAAATGAATGAATGATTGAATGGGTTTTCATGTCCTGAGTTGGAACTGAAAATAAAACTAGTAGTGAATTTATCTACATGTTCATTTTTTCTTTCTTTCCTCCCTTATATGGAGTAATAGACTACTTCTCCCTACCCAAGATTTAGCCATCTGCAAATAACCTGGGCTCTATCCAGTCCTACCATGGAAACCTTACCCTGAGAACTGATCCTTTCCTTCTGCATCTTCAGTGACTACCTTTCTCACATTCACATTTCACGAAGTCTAACCCCTTTAATTTCTCTCACTGCTACTGCCTTGGTTTGGGACTTCATCAGTGGGATAGGGTCAACAGCAGAGTCTACGACCAGAAGTTTGTTCAAATAGAAAGGGAAAGAAAGAACAGACATCACAGCCAGATGAGTTAGTAAAGGCAAAGCAGTCAGAGTCTCTCAGCCAGAGCATGTAATAAGCCAAGTTCATAAAATTCAGTTGAAGAAATAGTTACCTAATCATTAGAATCACCTGGGGGACTTATCTAGTTTATTATAGATTTCTGGGTCCTATCCCCACAGACACCAATTCAGTCAAATCTGAAGCTCTTAAAATGTAGACATGTTGAGTGGAAAATGGGCTAACCTGAAACAGTGAGTGGAGCCACACAGGGTTTCTTGGCTGGAACAGTTGGCCAAGGAGGAAAAGTACCAGTGCAATTGACTGCTCCTACCCTCTGATGAGAGTATGAGAGGCAGGCAGGGTCTTGCTCTTCTCTCCAGTGGGGAAACCACAGCCAGCAAGTCAGCAAGCAACTTTCCAATGATCGTGCACAGGGAGTGGGGCTGGAGGCTAAATCAAGTCCAGAATGGCTGCCTCTTACTTTCCAGGTTCATTGACTTGACTTCTTCATCTAATATTGGCAAATTCAGAGTTTTTCAAAAACCATCCAATGTGACCCATAATTTACCAAATATATCCATGCTTTAGATCTTATATATAAACTGTGTTATAACAATTATGTAATCATTGGTCTGAATGTAAACTTTCACTGAGAAACTAAAACATTTAATAAGATCATTTGTCACTTATTTTCTTTTTTTGCTAGATAGGGCCCTGTATTACATTGAAAAATAAAAAAAACTGTACACACTCAGAGGTGGAAGGGGAATATGGAGTGATACTCCCTCAACAGTGATGGCCACTGAAATCGGACCAATATGGATTTACTTCCTATCAACTTTAAAAATCCTTCTCAGCCCCTGATAAAAAGTAAAGGAAAGATTAAGGAACCCAAAGGCTTGGAGGAGATTTTGCTGTTTCAAATCAGCAAAAGGAATGAAGTCCTAAAAGAGAGACTAGAACACCTTAATTCTCTCCTGCTCCTCCAACCTACAGCACCAGTCTAGGTGGGTTGAGACAGGAGCCCGTTTAATAACCAGATCCCAGCATGTGCTTGAGATCTTGAGATCCCAGCATGTGCTCGCAGCCCAAAATCCTCCCAAGAGAAGCTGATTCCCTGCTGATGGATGAAGAATGAGAAACACAGGAGCTTTCTGGTGAATTTTCTCATGCATCTGTTTCCAAGCCAACTGTTTGAAGATTTTTTTTTTTTTTTTTTTTTTCCTTTTAAGGTCCAGTACATCTTCTCTGGGCTTCTTGCCTTCTATGGGGAGTGATACACCAGAGACAGTCCCAGTGACTGGGCACTAACTTTCCATTTTACCGAGTCCTTTGTTCCATTTTGGCCAAAGATCAGCATTGGTCTAGGTTGTTCTCAGCTGCACAACAGCTGTGCAATTCAAGAAAACCACACTGGGCTCAGAAGGCTGAGAGAGTTTATTAAATCAGGGAAAAACAAACAAAAAAAAGCATGGAGCATTTCCTTCTCTCCATCTTAAACTTCCCTAAATCATTTTCTCCAATATAGATGACGTGATGTATGGTGACACAGGTTTTACACCTCTCTAGGATTTATTAATAATAAAAGTTTCATTTCTATTAGGAGAAAAAAGCCATAGAAATGAAAACTTGCTCACACTCACTTTAGAGATGGGGTAGGCATGGGATAAGAAGTTCTTATTTGTTCCAGAATACAGGCAAACTCTCAGCAGGAAATCTCTTTTTTCCCAAAAGTCAGGGACTACATGGGCCTCTTCAAAGAAGTGAATTTTGGGATTGAAACAGAACTCTTCAAATTGCCAAGTCTTCATAGTATGCAGGCTACATTAGCATCCTAATAAAAATACTTCTTCCTGGGTCCAAAATGCATGAAAAAGTTCTAGAAAGGGCCTTTCTAATATATCTGGTTAATAAACCCACTAGGATAAGTCTAAAATGGATGTATGTTTTATTTACAATCAGTTACATAGAAAGTTGACAAATGAAGACTATATTTGCACCAGTTGCTATTAGCCTGAAATGAAATAAAATGTCTGACTTGTAAATCCATAAGAAATGTAGTCATTCCTTAAAAGGGAGATACTCAGCTGAATATTTTGACTTTGGTAACACTGCAATGGTCATAGCCAGTATAGTAAACAAGATTTTTCACACTTGAACTCCACCTGAAGTGAGAAGTACAGAGCAGACGTGGTTCACAGCCTTCGAGCTATGTTGTTGTCATCTCCGAGACCTTGGCCTACATTTTCACATTAGCATTGGCACGTTAAAATTGTTTCCTACTTGGCAATGTCAAACATGAACACTCGAGAATCACATGGAGTATGAGATGCAATATTTTCTCGGCAAAATTCTCCCTTCCAATAAACTCTTAAATGAGATCACTGGAAGCTTAGGGGTAAGGAGAAAGCCTGATTATTTTCCGGAAAATAAAAATGCCATCTTTGCAGTGTGAAGGTGCTGTCATTAGTAGGATGCAAGCTATGAGAAATTTAGCCAGGAGAGGGAATGGATTTGCTTCTTGGCCCAACGAAAGCAGGACTAGAGCTATGGTACTGCAGGATGGATAGCTGGAGGTAGGGAGCAGAAAGGTTTTGACTGGCTCTTATGAGACATAAGACTGTCACCTGGGACTAAGCAAAACTCGTGTGTTAATCAGTCTATGCATCTATTTTTTATTTTTAAAAAAGTAAACATCCATCTTGCTTTGAGGATCCATGACTATTTTATGAGAGAGATGGATATACGCCGAGTTGTGGCTCCCGGTTCATTTTACATTTACTACAATGATAAAGACATTTCTTTTTCTTGTTTTGACAAGTGAAATTTCTGGTGAATAGAGAAAAAACAGTAGTGCATATCTATGTTTTTAGCCTATCTTACGGGCTGGAGGCAGTTTCAAACTTACTCTAATGTATGCATCTCTCTTTCCAAGAGTTTTCTAAAAGAGAATGCTTAAGCAATCCTGAAGATTAAAAAAGCTTTCCTTAAGTTCCCCAGTCAGCGTTTATCTTTTTATCGAATGTTACTTTCTTTAATTGCCAAAAAAGTATTACTTAATGAAATGATGTACAGTCAACAGAGACTGGGTTCAACCGTATGATGATTGTGCCTTCTGCCATCAATGAGTCACACACTCTTTAATCGTGGTTCCAGGGTGGTTATTGCTTGGTCTTTTGGGTGGTCTGTGGATAGGTAATGAACAAGCAGGTCAACCCAAGAATACAGAGGGACATTGCCTCTGAACTGAACTCCCACCCACATCTTATACACCACTTCTGAACTGCTCCTACCCACCTTACGATTTTTGACAGCTATGTTGTACAGACCCACAGATGTTCAGCAGCCCTGATTCATTCATTCAAGTAAAATAAAATGATCTCACCTAGTGTACTTGACCTTGATCTTCATTTCTTGTAGCAAGTGCATTGCAGTTGTGTATTTAAGGTGCCCCGATGCCTCTTGGGAGTGAACTAAGGGCCAGACAGAGTGACCTGACAACCCAAGGGAAAGCTATGGGGCAGTCTTCTAGGCAAAGCCAGAAGAGCAAGGCTGCAGTCAATGATTTCCCTGTTACACACAGGCGGGAAAGAATTTCGTCATGTCCAGTTAGGAAAGGAATCTAGACAGAAGGGCTCTTGAGAAAGAGATAATAGTCCTACTAAGTGGGGCCTTCTGGCTGATGTCCAAGAAACTGACCAGAGCTGATTAAAAAAAAAAAGATACAATAATAACTGTCCCAGGGAGAGAAGCACTAGGAGTAGCTAAGAGGCCAAGAACTCATCAGTAGCTCAGTCCACTACATCTTGCTTATTCAAGAGGCCGTGAACCACCTACGATGGCTCTTGGCATTGGGGTTTCCTGGTCCAGGCTCCGTGCGACACACTGAACTCCTGAACAAAGGTGGACACAAGTGCCCCAGCATCAGTGAGGCCAGAAACAATGTGGTCCTGTGTCTGGATTGCACAAGCTTTGTGATGGAGCTAGAGTTCTACCTCACGGGGGGCTTGCTGACGGTCAAGGTGAGGATGAGAGATGTTCTAGGCTTCCTGGGGCTGGAAAGGTTTACAAGCCGCCTCTGGCAGGAAGTTTATCTTTTTTTAAGAGATGAGGATTAGGAGGAAGTTGGTTTTTATTCGCTCGCAGTTGGTAAAACGCTTTGGCGGCTGTCTGGCCGTCACCTGAATATTTCCTTCTCACCACAACAACAGGAGCAGGACCCACTTCAGAGGCTTACAAAAGAGAGGATTTTATCTTCTTTAGAAAAAATACCCCCATCTCCTCTGGAGCTCCCTCTTGCTGTATCATTCAGTGTGTGTGTGTGCCTGTGTCTGTCTGTCTGTCTGTGACGAGGGTGGGGTAATAAATGGATGGTCAATGATAACAATTCAGACCGTCTCCTCTATAACCCTAGTCTCTACCCTACTTGAGACATTTTCAGAAGGACCTCCTCTTGGCTCTAAAGAAGTTGTCAGGAGTTGCTGAATCACCCTGCACCTGTTATGGAAGTTAAACTCATGCAACCCCCACACGGAGAAATCTCCCCTCCTCCCTCAGTCTCCACGAATGCACCCAGATACCTAAGTGTTTCACAAAGACTTTATGCTAATAGACAAAGCAACTCTGCATAAGGTTTCTATTCCCCATGCTAAAGCTCTGGGGGATACAGGAAGTCCTCGACTTTCTTACAATCTACATATTGAACATTAAACATCCATAAACCTGAGCTTTCACTAGCCCAGTTTGGTCTTTCAACATCAGCTGACACAGGAGGGTTTGGGCTCAACACCGTGGTGCTCCCTGAGAGCCTCTATTGCTGCAGAAATGGGGGACGCTCCAGGGGGTGAAAGCAGGTGAGGAAAAGGGGCTAATTGCCAGCAGGTGTTCGTGGCAGCAGAGAATCCGAGCACCTCACCCTCCATCTTCCAACACCCCGCCCCTCGCACACACGCTCTCCCGAGCCCGCAGAGTCTTGGTAGAATTTTGCTCACCCCGCAGTCCCACCCGGTGCACCGACTGGAATCTGGAGTCTGTTATATTGGGTCACAATTAGGACAGCATCCCTATTTAGCCAGGACGCCCCGTCCCCACAGCAGCGAGGGGTTGGGGAGGGAAGACAAAAGGAGAGAAAGACAAAGCAAGGGGGCGCTGGAGGGCGGGCTGGCGCCGCAGACGCAATCACTCCCTGCGGGTCTCCTGAAGAGCCCTGTGAGCTGTCTCGAACCAGCCACTTGATCGGTAGACAGAAAGGACCCACATTTCTCGAAGCTCCTGTCTCCCCTTGGCAAAAGTTTACTCCATGGGGTTTCAACTCCCTGTCCCCTCCGGATCATTCTCGTGTGAGTGCTGACCCCCAGGCATCTCATGTAACGAGAGTCAGAGGGACACTGGGACCCACATCGGACAGGCCCAGGGCCCCTTTGAGATGCGGTGCTGAGAGTTCAGAGCAGGTTGCAGCCTACAGAGAACAGTTGGCCACAGCTGGAACCAGAAGTGAGGCCAAGAGGATGTGAGGCAGCGCATGAGGGGCTTGGGATAGACAGCCCACCCACCATCTCACCCCCTGCTCTCCTTCCTGCCGCTTCGGGCAGGTCTTATAAGGCAAAGGGGGAGGAAGTTGAGAGGCGGGGTGCACGGGGTTCAGGAGGGCAGGTGGGTAGGGGTCCTGCCCTCAGCAAGAGAGAGCAGCAAGGCCTCTTTCAATTCTGATGTGGGAGTGAATAAAGACCCTTCTCATCACCCCCTGAAGTGCCAGTGTGGACAGTTAAAGGTTCAGAGGCTGCCAAACTCTCATCCCTGACCCTTGTAAGGAGATAAAGAAGCAATAGGATGGGAGGGGAACAGAAAGGAAAACGTGGGGCTTAATTCTCTTAATCATTTCTTCATCTAATTAAACACCTTTTTTTAAAGATACTAAATGGCCAAATATTGTGGCAGGTCCTACAGACACAGGCCTGAACCAACAGAGTAGTTTCTGCCTCGTCGAGAGCTTAGAGTCTCTGGTTGACAAAGGATATTTGGCTGCCTGGGCTGAAAGCTGCGCTCCTGGAGCCGACCCCCTCCCACCAGCCTTAAAAGTTCTCAGTTTCAGGATCTGGCACCTCAGGAACTATATTTATGACTTTTATAATGAGAATGAACTTTCCCTCCTCCCCTCAACAACAACATACAACTTTCAACTTTGGAAAATTCAAATCAAATTTATTATATAGTAAAGTAGGATATCACATATGTAAAAAAAAAAAAAAATACGTGTTACAGACAGTACTCTCAAGGAATTTATAGCACCAGGGCCTTAGGGGCGTCTAATAGGGTTATTGGAGCCATATCAGCTGGCTAGTAGTGCAAGATCAAAAACAGAGGATTTCAGCAAACGGAAACAAGCGTAGCCATCAACTCAGGAAGTATGGGACAGCTTGGTCCAAAATAACTATAAATGCTATGGGGTGGCTTATCTATAGGTTTCATTCACTTTAGGTTTTTCAAGTACCAATTTCAATATGCTGTCCCTTCATTCCCAAAAGCCATTAAAATGCACCAGAAGTTGGAAAATGTTGAGTTCCAAATGGCATCTTCTAGGCTGCTTCTCATTTTCAGAAACAGTGCATAACATTTTTTGGTTTTGGTTTATAAAATATCCTCTTCGGAGATTAAATAACTTGAAGTTCCCCTATAAGGTTAACTCACTGAAGGTCACAGGACTAGGCAGGTTCTAGAACTGTGCTGTTCCTAGGGCTATTGAAATAAAATACACACTGGCTTTCAAAGACTTAGAATAAGAACTATATAAAAATTTCATCAATAGTAATTTACATGGATTATATGATTGAAATCATGATGCTTTAGATATACTAAGTTAAATTAAAATTTATTACTAATTTAATTTCACTTATCTCTTTTTACTTTTTAAAAATGTGGCTAATTAAATATTTTCCATTTATATATGGGGCTCCCACTGTATTTCTGTTGGATAGCATTGTTTTAGAAATGCAATGTAATCCAATCTGGTAGTAAATAAATATAATTTGAAAGTACCACTCACATATTGGGATGACAGTCAATTTGGGACCCTGAAGCCATGTTTTGGGGGTTTTTTTTGTTTTTTTTTTTTAATTCTTTGAATACAAATTTTATTTTTCATTTATTTTTATAGAATAAACCCAATTAAAAGACTATGCATGCCCAGTGGGAAAATATTGAAGCTAAAGGAAATGTGTCCAGAAAGTCAGAATTTTTTAGGGATGTTTTCTCCATTCTCACTTCTGTCAACACAACCATGAAAACCAGACTGAAGCCATGTTTTATTAAGCAAAGCTTTGGTAACTGGGAAGCAGCTCAGGCTTAAGAATTCCATGTTCCCATGCTATGTGGAGTGGTGGCATGTTGCAAATGAAAGATTGCTTGACTGGGATTTAGTAAGCCTTCCCTCTCATCCTAACACTGTTCCTGACAAATTTTCATGCCTCTTATAAAGTTATTTAATACTTCTGGCCTGGTCTACCTATCTAGAAGGTAAGGAATCTGTACTATACTTTCTCTAAGTCCCTTTCACCTCCCATATTCTACAATCCCTCTGTGTTCATACAACACAAGGGCATGGCAGGGATATTAATCAATTATAGTTACTGACCAAACAAGAAACCTCAAATCACGTTTGAAGAAAGGCAACTTCATCCTGTTTTTGAGTGTGTTAGAGATAAAGGAATTTGCTCAAACTATCAGCTACCAGATCCCTGATGCTTTGGCTTAAAAGATGTGCTACATCTGGGATTTGCTAACGTAAGTCAGCAAAGACTTTCTATTTCCTTGAAACGACTTCCTGAAGTCATTTTTCACAAGGTTTCAACTTTCTAAGATGTTCTGCCATAAATGGCTTTGCTGTCAGCAGGCGTGGAGCCTGCCAAAGTTGGCCTCCCTGGGACATTCCACTGGTTCTCCCCTGCTCCTGTGAAGTTGAGCACCATGTATGTTGCCTCCTTTTGGAAAGTGCAAGCCATTCTCTCTCCTCCTTTGTTCACACACTGAGTAGGAACAAAGTGCTCCAGCGGCCTCGAGCAACGCTTTGCAGAGCGAGGCACACCCTCCACATACTGTCATTGAGACTGGGGACACAGGAAGTCACTAAACCAACAACCCTGCTGATTATTGAAAAATCAATATGCACCAAATAGAAAACAGAGCTGCTATGATGAACAACAGAAGGGGAAGGGGGTGCAGAATAAGGACAAAGTGCTTGGAGATATCACAATCACAGAGGATGTGAAAACCCAACCTTCATTAGGTGCCCCTAGCAATATTTTTGGTTTGACTGCTCACTCCTTCATACGTATCTTTTCATGTACTGTATTTGTCATGGCATCATTATATGTTGAAACCCCCATTTTTAATACAAAATTTTTTTGTCAAATACGATCAGCTGGTCTGAAAGATGAGAAAAGCCCAAACACACAATATAGATGGAATGTTTGGAAGAAAGGTGGAAAAATGGAATTTTACATGGTTGTAGAAGAAATGGAGCCAAACACCGAAGCTGGATTCTAGACTGGTAAGATTGGCAAGTAGATTTCCTAGGGAATGAATACCAAAGATAGCTCTGTCTCAGTACTGAGGACCTTGGTAAACAAGAACAAATGTGCTGAATTCCAGTACTCTGCATCTTCCTGGGTCCTCAGTGGAAGGCATTTGCTTATCTCTTATTTTGTAATAGTAAATAGGGAAATGTGAGGCTGAGGCTATTTCTCTCTGTATCCCCAGTGATGTTTGCAATATCTGGTCATGGCCATACATGGCCATAATGTTGAATGAATGAGTGAATGAATTAATGAATTGATTATAAAAGTAAGACTTCTAAGGCCAGACACTGCAGCTCATGCTTGTGATCCCAGCACTTTGGGAGGCTGATGCATTAGGATCACTTGAGGCCAGGAGTTCAAGACCAACCTGGGCAACACAGAAAGACCCCATCTCTGCAAAAAATAAAATTAGTTGGGCATGATGGCATGCACCTGTGGTCCTAGCTCCTTCGCCCTCAGGAGACAAAGCAATTCGGGGTGGCAGCCTCAGTGCCCAACACCTGGGGTTGATCTCCATGGCCTGAAAGGGTCTTTTTGACTAGAGCCAGTGCACAGTGATCCCATCAGCCTCCGAGGGCCCGCAGCCCACATATTGGCTAAAGTATGGTGTGTTATGGGGACTACTCACTTTGGGTCAGGCTGGGCCACTAACAGGACCTGGTGGTCCAACGTGGCTCATCACTGTGAGGAGGAGAATGGAGGCATGAGGCAAATACCTGGGTTTGGAGAGGGGTGGGTTTAGCCTAGTCTCCTGAAATCCACACCCAAGCTGTGAAATGAGGTGTACCATGTACAGGAGCCCAGCAGCCCAGGTGGGCCACAGCCCAGGCCCCTTCCAGTGTGTCGCTCCCTTCCCTTGTGTTGTGAGGAGCCCACCTGCCTGGAGTTTGTTCTTTGGAGGGTGCTGGGCCCAAATTTGCCACAGTAAAGTCAAGTGCGCCCACACTACTGGCTTGGTTACAAGCTCTCAGATGGGGGAAGGGAGCCACCCCCCACCTCCTTCTCTATCCCTCTGGATTTGTTGCTGTTTTGCACTCTTAACACCTGCCAATAAAGATTGTCTATACTGAAAAAAAAAAAAAAGAGCCTGAAGAGGCTGAGGCAGGCGTATCACTTGAGCCCAGGAGTTAGAGGTTAAAATGAGCTATGATTGTGCTATTGCACTCCAGCCTGTGTGACAGAGTGAGACCATCTCTTTAAAAAAAAAAAAAAAGGACTTTTAGCATTATTCTTTACACTGCAGCACGTTATTTCACCTCACATTTTTATTTCTGAGCTCCTGATGTAAGCAGACATCAACTTGGGATGAAATAATACTAATGCTGAGCTTCATATGCAAAGAGCATTCATGTCTCCATCATCCTTAGCATGAATCGTTTATGTGTCCTTCACACCTATTCAGCAGTTCTGTTTTCCTTTGAGGCCAATGCCTTGCACGTGGAACATGGCTGCTCCATGTCAACTACAGCCTCAGTGTCACTGTGCTGACGCTAACTGAACTAACCCCTAGACATCTAATTACTCACAATATCTTGTGATTGAACCACGCAAATGTCTCTGCTATGCAATGCCTTGTTTTTCCCTCTACTGTCACTGTTATCAGCAACCGCCAGACAAGATTATACACTCTTATCTCTTAGACAGCCAATAGCTGTATCTCTCTGGCACTTGAATTTGTGTGATGGTTAGTGGTCAACACGTCCATTTTACATACAAAAGTATAAGTTTTTTTGTGGGAAGGAATAACTTCTCTTTCAACTCCGCCTTTGCCCCAGCAGCAAACCACAGCACCCATTCCAAATAGATACTCAATAAACACCCCCTGATTTCAAGAGTTGCTGAACTTGCACACGCTCCCTTTAACATGGAATTTTAGCGCCGATTCTGTCTTGCCTTCCTAAGTCTGTTCCTCTGTGCTCTACAGGTCTGCATAGCTATGTTTCTGAGAAGGTGCCATCTGCTACTGTGAATTTACAGTCTCTTTCAGCAAATAGGGAAAGTAAATAGGAAAAGCAGGAACAAAATTTCTCCAACTGAAAAACTGACACAGCGCAAATATGCGCTGAAGAAATATTTTCCATTGAGGTGCCCACTCGTAAGTGGAATAATTCCAGGTACACCTTGTTTCACCCTGCTGTCTTCCTTCTAAAAGAAATCCATGTGAAAATACAGGTTTTCAACTGATCTCTAGTTTCCTGGAGTCATTCCACATTCTTTGATCATTCAGCTGAGTGATATGGAGGAAATTTAGCTTGAGTCTTAGCTGCTCATTCCATGGGTCCATGGAGAAACCACTAAAGTTCCCATGCATAAATTTATTACATTATTAGATAGTCTACAGACTGCTTAAGGAATATTAAGGATGCTTATACACACATAAAGTGCCTAGAAAGTACATTTTGAGAATAATACCATGTTCTGAAAGTGAATCTCTTCTCAATTAATTTTTCTCAGCCATTGCTTCCTGGTGTCTTCAAGTCAGTATTAGGTCAATGTCAAATACTGCATCTAAGATGAAAAAGTTACTAAGACTACTCTTCTCTCCATGAATATATATTTATGAATTCTCTATGGTGTCTAAGAGCTTGTTCTCTGGAGTCAAGCCAAATGAATTCAAATGCTTTTTCAACAAATTAATACTAGTGAGTCTTTGGGAAAGGTACTTAAGTTCTTCAAGCTTTAGCATCCTGATCTATGATATGTTGATAATAATAGTCCCCACCTTGGTGAATTTTTTAGAAAGTTACACTGGGCAATTGCATATTAAGGACATAGCACATATTCAGTATGATTAAGTCTGTACTTTTTAACCATTATTCTTATTAATAAAAACACTCATGATTCTAAATATCTACATATGATTTTTATTCTTAGTCAAGTCTCATAAATAATGGTTTTCTTAATCTAGTATCTTGTAACTTGGAGCCACATCACTATTTCTCAGATTCGCAATATACTCAGAGGCCACAGGAAAGCACTTTCTATGTTTATCATTTATCTTTGCAATTTGGAGCTATTGTTGGGTTTCCCAGGTCTGTACTATACCCAACTATATGTGAAGAATCCCAGACCGAAGAAATATTCCCTGACCTACTGGAAGGTATGGTTCATTCACACTTGACCAGCAAATGATAGAACTATTTGACCTACTACGAGTGCTGTATTTCAGCCTCATTTCGTGTAATTTCCCTCATCCAGAAATGACAGGAAACTTCAAGCACAGGTGCAGAAAATCATGTCAGTCTCGACAACCCAAACTGACATGTTTGCATCTGCTTTCTTCCAGAGGAATCTTCTAGAGAGTGGGGGCAGATTTCACTTGGGAACCTTTTGAAGATTATCTCAAGCTCATTCTCATTTTGAATACCTTGTTATCACCACAGAGAATCTTGCAGTGTAAATGATTTCCAACTGCCTTTGTAGAAAATGACACAGTCTGTCCTGAGAGCTATTCATGGAATTACTGTATCTTGTTAGTGGGGGCTGAGCTCACTTGATACTTAGAAACAACAAAGGCTGAAAGTTCCCAGATTTATAAAATCGGTTCCTTCGAAGGTAGGTAAGAGACTTTTCTCACTTTTCTTTATTGTTCTTTTGGTTTCTCTCTCTCTCTCTCTTTTTTGCTTTTCCCAATTTCTTTTTTAAACAATCAAGAACACAAGTAATTGTCACCTTGGTATTTCAATTCAGAGATCTAGAAGGCTCTTTATTCTGGGAAACACGTAGGCTGAGCACTCCTGAAATGGAATCAACAAAACCTGTGCACTCCCAGGTGTGAAGAGGTAATTGCAGGTGCAAATCGGCAATGGCACGAACAACAGGCAACTGAACGTAATACGCAAGCTGCATGCAGACGCCTTGGTACCGCTCCTTGGAACTCGTCTTTTTACTTGAATTCATTTGCATTTCTTCAGCATAAGATGTACATAACGAAACATTCTTTATATATTCCACCAGGCTCATCGGTCCATGACAGGAATTTTGCCTTCAGCTCATCCAAGTAAGGGGGGGGGGGGGGGCGCATGCGTGTGAGCATTGGCCGGCAGAGATAGGAGTTTGGACATATGGTATCAATGCTCTGGCTTGGGTCTTTTTACGTAAGAACTGCTTGTTTGAAAACTCTGTCAAAATGCAGGAGTCTGAATGATTTCCAGAACTCTGGGGCCACACAAGGATTTAAAAAGTGAAAGTTAAGAGGGTGTAGGAGAGCTTCCGGTCCGGAGTTGCAGCCAGCTCGACCTTCATCCCTCCCTGAGCTGGTGAGTGTGGTGCTGCTTCCTCACCAATTCTTCTCTCTTGCTTTTCTCCCACACACCAAGCTTCCTTTTCTTGCTTTTCTTTCTCCCTTTCCTTTCTTTTTCCTTTAAATGAGAAGGGGTTAGCCCAATTGATAAAGACAGGACGAAAAGGAATTTAGAAAGAAGAGGGAAATTCTCCAATATCCATTTTGTCTCCAGCTCCAAGTCTGGGCAAAGAAAAGTACTTTCTGTGATGTTAAGGATAAAAACAACAGGATGCTGTTATCTCAGCTCCATCTCAGGAGAGTCTACCACAACTCCATGCGCACGAGGAGTCTTGCCTCCTCCAGGACGCAGCCTGCTAGGGGTTGGCAATGCCAGAAGGAGCTTAGAAGCTTTTCCTCACCACAAGTGGGAAGTACATCTGGCCTCCAATAGGTAGCAGGAAAGAATTGTGTCGGAACCCCATGCATAGATATTGTAAGAGGGTGTATTCATTTCTTATTGCTGCTATAACAAATTACCACAAATGTAATGACTTAAAAATGACTTAAAACAACACAGATTTATTATCTTTCAGTTATAGAAATCAGAAGTGCAAAATGAGACTCACTGGATTGAAATCAAGGTATCAGCTAGGCTGCAATCCTTCAAGGGACTCCGGGGAGGAATCTGTGTCCTTGCCTTTTCCAGCTTCTGGGGGCCACCGACATGCCGTGGCTCATGGCCTTCATCTTCAAAGCACATGTCATCTTCAAATCTCTCTCTGACCCTCACTCCTCTTTTGCCTTCCTCTCCCACTGTAAAAGACACGTGTGACTGTCTTGGGCCCACCCAGATAATCAAGGCTAGTCTCTCTATTTTAAGGTCAGCTGATAAGCAAACTTAATTCCACCTACAAATTTAATTCCTCTTTTCCATGTAACAACATATTCGCGGGTTCTGAGGATTGGGACATGAACATCTTGGGATGGGGACTTTATTCTACCTACCACAGGAGAAAATAGAATAACTCAGAATTACAAACTTACAGGTCGGCCACAATGGCACACACCTGTAATTCTAGCACTCTGGGAGGCCAAGGCAGGAGGATCATTTGAGCTCAGGAGTTAGAGACCAGCCTGAGCAAGAGCAAGACCCTGTCTCTACTAAAAATAGAAAAATTAACCAGGCATCATGGCATGGGCCTGTGGTCCCAGCTACTTGGGAGGCTGAGACAAGAGGATTGCTTGAGCCCAGGAGTTTGAGGTTGAGCTATGATGATGCCACTGCACTCTAGCCCAGGCAACAAAGTGAGGCTCTGTCTCAACAAAAAAAAAAAAAAAAAAAAAAATTACGAACCTACAGAAAATGGAGACATGATAAAAAATATAGTCATGAAGCAGAGAAAAAACACAACCTAATATTTCAATACAAGCTAAATGACATTAATAAAATAATAGAAGCAATGAAAGAAAAACATAAATCAGAGTTAGAAAAATCTCAGAACTGAGATAGCTAAGCAACAGTGAGACATTTTTAAAATGCTGACAGACATCAGGAACAAATTAGAGAGAAAACGAAAAGTAAAGAAATGAAATTTCATAAATGAAAGGAGTCTCCAGCAAGTGTTTCTGGAAAGAGGAGGGTGGCTCTGTCAGGTGACGCCAAGACCTGAACTCACAGGAAGCTGAAACTAGCCACCACATGCATCCCACCTCATTGGCGCACGTTTCCACCTGCCCCTTCAAAACAAATTTTCTTCTTCAAGGTTTCATCACATCCTGTTTGTGGGTATGTAAGAACCATGGCAAGGCAGAAGAGAAGGGTAAGAAGATTGTGTTCATTGTTCTCCTGGGGTGGCCCCTGCCCTGTGCTGCCAGGGATGTCTGTTTATTGGTCCCTCACCCATGCACCTGTATCACTTTTCGCTTCGCTTTCCATTTCTGTCATAGTGTCCTACTCATTTTGCTGTGATACATTTGAGGACAGAGGTATTTTCTGTTAAGTGAGAAGAGAGACTATGCCTCAATCATCAGCGTGACTTCAGGAGCTGGTCGAATGCTCTGCACACATTATGTTGCATGCAATGCACACACAACTGCAACACACTTCCATTAAATAAGCATTGAATGAAAGGACATTATCAGCAGGTAAATTAGACTGGAGATTCAGCACCTTCACTGTAAACTGCATTTTAGGTAGCTTGAGAACTGGTCTTTGAGAATGGCGGTGAGTACCCTGGTGCTGATGTTTCCTGGGATGCTCTGTCGCATTCAACATTAAAGGCACGTGTTCAGGGAGTACAGGAATCAAAAGAACTCAGTGGGATATACCTGGCCATCAGGCCAAGCCAAGAGATAGATTGAGTCTATAAGCCATGCACTTTCTCCCCCTAGTCCAAGGCTGCTTCCTGGTTTCCCAGTGTACCACCAGCAACCAGCATGAGCAGGACTCTACTCCAAAGTGGCCTCAGGCTCAGGTTCCTGGCTCCCCTCTCCCTGTGCCTGGTCAGTAGAGGCCTGCATCTAGTCTGAAAGAGGTTAATAATGAAGCAGATGGGGAAAGCACCTCCCAGGCTGCCCAGATTTCAACCATATGCTAAGATTTAGACTAAGGCACTAAATTTTCATGCTAAGTGGAGTGTGAAAGCTCATCTATCATGGGTGCACTCACTGAGCACCCACTGTGTGCAAAGCCCTGTTCTAGGGCAGAAGGACTAGCAGAAATAAATCCTTAAGTAGCAAGGTAAGAGTGAGGTGAGGAGGGCAAGATAAGGCAGACATTTTGACTTAGTATTGTATAGACCAGATAAACATTTCTGGAAAAATAAATTGGCAAGTACATTAGGAAATTTTTAAAGTTCTAAATTTTGGATGTGATGACTTCAATTTTAGCAATTTATCCTACAGGATATCAACTAAGGATAAAGGTTTATAAATAAAAATGCTCATTGCAGCATCATTTAGAATATTGAAAAATAGAGATAACAAAATCTAGTAATATATTAATAATAGGCAAAATGTGAGAAATCAATACATGGAATATTTTGTAGTCTTTAAATTGTATTTTTGAAAAACAGTAATGCTTGGTGAGATGAATCAAATGAACAAAGCGAAACTCAAACTTTTAAACACACTATACGTTTTGGTTTTAACCATATTATTTGCAGAAAAAGCTGTAATAGCTCAAAATTATAATACTTATTTTCTCAAAATAGTGGGATTACGAGTGATCTTTTTCTTTCTTTTCTTTCTTTTTTTCTTTCTTTCTTTCTTTTCTTTCTTTCCTTTCTGTGCATTTTCTAAATTTTCTACAATGCGCATTACTTGATCTTATAACCAGGAGGAAAAATGAAGCGAGAATATCCATGTTAAGCTGATGACTGAAGCTCCGTCTCATTCTTTCATGCCTTTAATGTCTAGTCGAATGAACAAAAATATTTTTAAAACCAAAAAATTCTATCAGCTGCAATCAAGCAAGGACTAGCCTTATATCTTGAACTTCAAAACTGATGACAAAGAAACAGTCTATTCGACAGCAGAGGTGCAGGAAGTTTGGGTCCTAATGTCACCCCCCACTCTCCAGCCCCCAAAGTCATATTATTTGAGGTTGAAAACCCTGAGAATCCTTGCTAATAGTCCCCCTGATTTAAAAAAAAATCATAGAGAAGTACATTGAATTATAGCCTATTCTTTCTCCATGTCTGACTGGTGGGCGGGGGAGGAAAGATCTGAAGAATTGAAGAAAAGGAAAGAGTGGGACTATCTCTTGCTGTGGGAAGTGAAATCCCCTTGGACTCATGTTGAACTTATAAGGAAATTAAAACTTGAGACTACTCCCCTGTGTGTGTGGAATGAACAAATTTAGGTAGAATAAACTTTTATATGATACTTCAAAGACTATCTCGGAGAAGAAAGCAAATTCAGATATTCTAAAAAAAAAAAAAAAAAAAAAAAAAATTGCCTGCCCCTATACTGCCATTTGCCCAAGCTGCATCTACATGAAAAATTAAGACACACCCAGTCCTCAACCGGTGCCTTGGCAGGAAGAAGGAGATATCAGAAAAAGTGGGAACAGAGTTAAGAAATCACTCACACAATATCAAAGTAAATAAAAGCTCAGGAGAGAGCTGCCCAAGATGAGCAATATAGAGGAAAACAAAAAAGCAATAATCTCCAGCATATCTGCAACATGAAAGTTATTAAAAGGGTACAGGATGCAAAATATGCATAAAGATCACCATCTAGAAGAAGAGGAAAATTTTAAAAAATAAGGAATGTATTCATAATTGCTTAATAGCAACTAAGACAATTTAATAGCAACACGAATTCAACAAAACGAGATTTTGAAAATTAGATGTTAAACAGAAGAATGAGATGGAAATAGAGGCTATAGAGCTAAGGAAATAAATTGAGTATAAAAAGAACACCATAACGTATAAGAAATAAAAACAGCAAGAAATTGAATGTCACTGAAAAATCTATCAATGACATAAAAGAAAGGACTTGAGATCATCAAGTGAATGCAGATCAAGAAAAATAATGGTAAGATTAAAATTACACATGAACATATATAAAAATAATTAGTATTTCTAAAGCATAAAAGCCAACAATTATAAGAGATGATACATTCACAGATACATCGTAGGAAAGTTATCTCAACAAAAAGCATACATCATGTTATTAGAAAGTCTAATAACATCCAGCACTTAGATATATCCTATTTAAGCTATTGAAAATCAAGAGTAAAGAATGATTTCCTTAAGCATTCAGGGAATAAAAGCAAATAACTTACAAGGGAAAAGCATCAGATTGACCTGGAACTTCTGCAACTAATACTGGAAGACAATGGCATAAAACTCTAAAGCCAAGACTGAACAGCCTGTAAGTCATTCAATTTAACTAGAATCCAGAAAAGCTTTCAAAAATAAAATAAATCACAAGACTTTCTCAAAAATAAATTTTCACTTCAGTACATTTATGTTATAAAATTAAATTAAAATTAATTTTAATGTGTTTAATTGAATAACATTTCTATCATGATTCTATTTTAAAATATTTTATCTATTTTCTATCCATATATATTAAGTTCATTGTATCAATGAATATATATGTATCAATGTTTTCAAAAAGACTGAAATTAGGTTCGTTGATAAATACACAGCTAGAGGGATCGAGAAGAGGGAGAGGCTAGGCTAGGTGGCTCATGCCTGTGATTCCACCACTTTGGGAAGCTGAAGTGGGAGGATTGTTTGAGGCCAGAAGTTGGATACCAGCCTGGGCAATATAGTGAGACCCTATCTCTACATTTAAAAAAAATAATATTAATAAATAAATAAAAAGAAGAGGAAAAGAGAAAGAGAAGACACAAATTACCAATATGAGAAATGAAAGAGGGAACATCACTACAGATTCTACAAATATTAAAGAACTAATAAGAGAATGTTGTAAACACCTGTGAGAATAAGTTAAACAACTTACATGAAATAAGCAAAATTTTTTAAAAACACAAACTACCAAATCCTATACAAAAAGAAATTAAAAAATTAAATAGCCCTATGTGTATTAAGTTAATTGAAGTCATGATTTTAAAAATCCTTGCTAAGACAACTCCAGGACCAGATAGCTTCTCTGGTGAAATCAATCTAATAATTGAAGGAAGTAAAAATCCCAATCCTATGTAATTTTTTTTCAGAAAATAGAGAAGGAACACTTCCCATCTCATTTTATAAAATTAACACTATGCTGATACAAAAACCAGATAAGATATTATAAGAAAACTTCAGAACAATACCCCTTACAAACATACATATATAAATCTTTAATAAAATATTAGCAATTTTAAATCTAGTATTATATATAAAAAGACAATACATTATGATGTTGATCCCAAGAATGCCAAAGTGGTTTTAACCTTCAAAAAATCAATGTATTCACTACATTAACAGATTAGAGGAAAAAAACAATATGCTAATCTCAACAGATTCAGAAAAAGCATGTGACAAAATTTAACATTCATGATAAAAATGCTCAGCAAACTTGGAATAAAAGGGAAATTTGCTAAATTTCATAAAGAACATCTCTAAGAAACCTAGAGTTAACAACACACTTATGACGATAGACTAAATGTTTCTGCCTTAAGATTAAGAATAAGGCAAAGAAGATTACATTTTATAATCATTGTTTTAGAAGTCCTAGTTGGTTCAATAGGCAAGAAAAAGACATAAAAAGCATAAAGATTGAAGAAGAGCAAGTAAAATTGTCTCTATTTGCTGAAGATAATAAGGTATATATGGAAATCTCTATAATCTATAAAAAAGATACTAGTACTAATAAGTGAATTTGACATGTTTGCAGGACATAAAATCAATATACATAAATTAACTATATTTCTATATAAAACTAAAAGATAATTGGGAAATAAAATTTTTAAAAGTTACCATTTATAATACATCGAGAAAACAAAATGTTTAGGGTTATATTTAACAAATATGTCCAAAACTGTACTGAAAATTATAGAACATGGCAGTGAAAAAATTTTTAAAGACCTGAATTAATAGAGAGGTTTACCATGTTCATGGATCAGAAGACTCTATTTTTTAAAACTTTTTAATTTTGAAATAATTTTAAGTTTGCAAAAACGTGGCAAGGTTAGCACAGAGAATTCACAAATATGCTTCACCTGGCTGCCCCTAACATTAACACAATATATGGCCATGGTGTATTTATCAAAACTAAATGAATTATCATTAATACAATATCATTAACTAAATGATAGCCTTCATTTGGAGTTCACCAATTTTTCCACTAACGTCCTTTTCCTGTTTCAGAATCCATTCAAGGATACTACATGTATTTAGTAGTCATGTCTCCTTTGTCTTCTCCGATCTGTAAAAGTTTCGCAGCATTTTCTTGTTTTTCATGATCTTTTAAATATTACTCTTCAGATATTTTGAAGAGTTTCCCTTAATTTGGGTTGTCTGATGTTTTCTCTTGACTGGATTGGGTTATTGATTTGATGGAAGAATGTCACTAAAATGATGTGCCCTTTTTATCACATCATAACAGGGGTACATGATAGCAACATGATTTATTACTGGTGATATTAACCTAGATTACATGGTTAAGGTAATGTCTGGAACAACTGGATTTTCATATACATATTTATATAAGAACCTTAATCATTACCTCACATTATACACAAAAATTAACTCAAAATGTGTAATAAACCTAAATGTAAAAACTAAAGCTATAAAACTTTTATTAATAGATGAATAGATAGGAGAAAATTTTTCCAAACTTAGGTAGGCAAAAATTTCTTAAATAGGGCACACATACACAGAGGGGGTATGGCGGAATCAGCCATAGAAGAAAAAATTGATAAATCAGACTTTATCAAAAGAAAAACTTCTATTCTTCATAAGTCACCATTAAGAAAATAAAAAAGCAAGCCAAAGATAGAGAAAAGATTTGCCATACATATATCTAACAAAGGATTTGTATCCAGAATATAGGGGTAAAAAAGCCCTAATCCTTCAATAATAAGATAGAATAAACACTTTTAGAACAGACAAAAGATTTCTACAATCACTTCCAAAAGAAAATATTCAAATAGCCAATAAGTACAAAACAGATGCTCAGGTTGGTCACCACAAATTAAAACCACAATGAGCTACTACTACATACCCACTGGAAGAGCTAAAATTAAAAAGGCTCATAATACCATGCATTGGCAAGGATATGAATCACTAGGAGCCCTCATGCATTTCTGGTGGAAATGTAAAACAGTTCAGCAGTTTCTTATAAAGTCAAACACATGCTTATTTTACAACTCATCAATTCACACCTAGGCATTTACCCAAGAGAAATAAAAACATATATCACATAAAGACCTGTTTAGAAATATTTACAGCAGTATTATTCATAATTTCCCCAATCTAGAAACAATCCCAATCCATCAAAAGGTGGATAGATACAAAATACTGAGATATATCTACATGACGGAATCCCATTCAAGAAGTAATAGGAACAAACTCAAAAATATTTTACTGAGTGAAAGAAGCCAGACAAAAAGAGTGCACACCATATGATTCCACTAATGTAAAATTTTAAAAATGGCAAATCTAATCTGTAGTAACAGAAAGCAGAGCAGGGGACCCCTGGGGCCTGGGTTTGAGAGTGGTGTTGACTACAAGGGGTATAAAAGACATTTTATGGTTATGGAAATGCGATATATCTAGATCATGATGGAGGTCACATGGGTTTACACACTTGTCAAGCCTACCATATTCATACTTAAAATGGCTGCAAATAAAGTTGAGTTTTAGAAAAAGCTATTTGTTTCATGATACATGTTTATACAACGGAATTAGGTTTGTTCCAGCAATACATCTCACCTAATATTGTTGGAAAGCAGCCATGTAAGCTAAGGCCTTACATGACTTGTGCATTTTGGGGGAGTGCCAGGGCCCTCCCATCACTTAGAGTAAATGGTACATCTCTGGCACATTTCCTCCATCATGTCCAAGCCTTACTTTATGATTGAGTTTGCTGATCCATTTGTTCTCAGAATAGCCAGCTCTGCCACACCTACCCCTGGAATGACTGGACACACCCTACTCTCAGAAATTGACCCTGCAGTTGAGAAATGTGTTTTAAGGTGGCTTGAGGTGGAACTACAAAATAGAAACAATCCCGTCCCCCTCTGTTTTTTTTCCATTGTACTTTCTACCATTGAAGTTTTATTTATGCCAGATGAAATCAGGGACTAACAGTTTTGTTTAATCTTCTTGGAAGATTAAATTTGAAAAGCCAGAGTGATACTATGAAAAGTAAAAGAAAAGAAACCTTCTCAACCTACAAATAAACTATAGTATAACCATGCAGTGGAATTCTCTACACTATTATTATGAATAAGGAAGATCCCTAAGAACTGATTTGGAACTATCTCTAGGATATATTGTTAGGTGGAAAAAGTAAGGCGCAAACAACTGTATGTATGCTAACTTTTGTATAAGAAAGGGGGAGAGATTATATATGTATATATTAAGCTTTACCAAAAGAAATGCGGGAAAAATGAAGCACAAATTAGTGAAAATCATTAATAAGAGAGTGTTTGGCAATGGGGTAGAAATTATGGGTATACAAGTAAGACTTCTGAGTATACCTTTTAATATATAGTTTATGGTTTGACTCTTGAACCATTTACATATTTAATGGATTCGAAAACAAAATTAAATTTAAAAGGATTTAAAAGCAATCCCTACAATTGCATACAAACAGAAACAAATTAATTATCCATCAACTTGATAACACAAGTCCACAGAAAAAGATAAATTGATTCCAGTACTTTTGAACACAATAAATGTTGTGTTCATAAATCTTGATCATAAATCTTGGAGGAATGTGTGCTAATGACAAAAAGGCTTTCAAAGGAACATAAAAATCTTGAGCCTTGTTTGGTAGTATGGTTATCAGTAATGGTATCAAGGGAGGATTCCAAAACTATTTTTTTGTGTATTGTAGGATAAACAAGCAGGTATCCTGATCTATTTGGGAACCACGGTTTTCCCTGTGGGAGAAGGGAGATGCAACGTGAAATGGACAAAAGTAATTGTTTAAAACCCTGTGGTATTTCAGTTGTATTAGAGATGATTTAAACACACACACACACACACACAGGTTCTGCCTACCAAAATCACCTGGAAGCAGTGGCACCTCAGTAGCAGCGAGGACACCTGAAACCCAGATCTTGGTTTCTAATTAACATTCTCTAAAAAAAAAAAAATAAAGTATCAGTGCAAAAATGACTGAAAACAAGTCTGAAGAAGGAAAAGTGCAAGGTCAGCCTAGAAATCTTATGTTATAAATCAAGAAATATCTCAAAATCTGATAGACATGTCAAAAAGGGCCAGGATCCAGCTTGAAGAACCTCTCATTGTCCAAATGTGGAACAATTTGAGCATCAAAGAAGGAATTGTGGTAAGGACATATAATAGTATGAATTAGGAAAGAATTTATGGGTTTATATATTACACTGTTTATATTGGTGCCGTAAATGGCAATTGAAATACCAGCTAGAGATGTAATGCCATCAGTGGAATAATTAGTGCTGCCAAGGATCAGCAGTGGATGCTGCAAGCATGAGATGAAAAGTTGTGGTAGAATGGGTCATACAAATAATTTCAAAATATCACCCCAGACTTGAACTGTTAATATTAAGGGAAAGAAGTACCTTTACAATGGAGAAGTCAGTCCAGGAGCGGTGGCTCATGCCCACAATCCTAGCACTCTGGGAGGTCAAGGTGGGAGGATCACTTGAGGTCAGGAGTTTGAGACCAGCCTGAGCAAAAGCGAGACCCTGTCTCTACTAAAAATAGAAAAAATTACCCAGGTGTGATGGCCTGTGCCTGTAGTCCCAGCTACTCGGGAGGCTGAGGCAGGAGGATCACTTGAGCCCAGGAGTTTGAGGTTGCTGTGAGCTAGGCTGATGCCACTGCACTGTAGCCTGCGCTACAGAGGGAGAGAGACTCTGCTTCAAAAAACAAAACAAAACAAGCAAAGAAACCAATGGAGAAATCAGGTAAATACCACCATAATCAAGTATCTAAATTTAGCATCACTGATAATGGGACAAACTGGGACTGTGTGCCTCATTAACAGAGGTAATGGGAATTATACAACAACACTCACGCAGCTCTGTCCAAAATATCTGACCTTCATCTAATCATAAAGTTTAGGGGACATTCTACCAAAAAAAAAAAAAATTAGTCTGAAATCTTCAATTGTATTAATTTCACGAAGATTAAAGTAGTTTAAAGAAGCATGGCAACTAAATGCAATGTATGATTCTAGACTGGATCAAAAATTAAGAAAATTATTTTAAAAGAATGAATATTTCACTATGGATTATATTAAATAATATTATTATATCAATATTCAAATTCTTGATTGGATAATGATATTTTTGTTTTACAAGAAAATACTGAAGTATTCTAGGTGAAGAATCAGGATTTGGGGGAAAATTCCTTGGTGTAGGTATGACTCTTGGATTAGTAAGTCAGATGAAAGAAGCTATCCAGGAAAATGTATTAAGTGTGTGTCAAGAATGCTACACCATAGAGTATCTAATTCTCTGGAGAGATACCAAGGAAATAAAGAAGGCTTCTGCTCTTGATAAAGTAACCAAAAATGAGGTGACAAGCCAAATGATAATGTGTAAGAACGTAAGAAGAAACACAAACATCATCAATGAGCATTGACTACACACTTCTTGCCCCCATTACCATACTAATTCTTAAAAGCATAAAGCATGGATAGTGTCCCGGTAGAGTTTAAAGCCCAGTTGGCAAGACATAACTTGTACACATGAAACAATTTAAAAGCAATGCAAGACACCGTGTTCTCAAATGCCAAATTCTGTGGTTTGAACTAAAAATGTAATAGGAATTCTTGGAAGGAAGAGATCAATGTCAGATGAAGTTGCTGGCAACTGGGGCTTGTGACACATTAAAGCAAGCACAGAACTTGGTCTTATTGAAAGAGCTACCCACATGTGTGCTGAGGAAATTCACTAATGGAGAGTGTGTGGTTAAAGCCAGGATTCATTAATCAGAATGGCGTTTATGGGAAGAGAATTTTGAGCAAAATTTGAAGGAGAAATGGAAATTATAGGAATCGTTAAATACATATATTAGAGAGGAAGCAACCTCAGACAGAGATCATCTTTCCAGTTCTATGCTTTTGTGAGTAATAAATAAATAAATAAATAAACCACAGGTCCAGAGAAAGGCTATAATTTGTAAGAGAGAAAGAGGAGATTTTGGTAAATGGCAGGAAACTGGATGGGAATCCAAAAACCTGTTGGACTTTGGCAAATCATTCAGCATTTCTAAACCTTTGGTATGTGGCAGACGGAATATATTCCATCAGGATAAGGTGTCTAATCCCTTTTCTTTGAATCTGCTGTCCCTTAATGATTTGCTTGAACAATTACATGCAGTGGAAATGACATTGTGGGACTTCTGAGGCTGGGTCATCGAAACACTCATCCTTGGAACCCTGAGCTCCCATGTAAAAAGGCCGGCTGGCCAGAGGCCACCAGATACTGAGAAACTCAAGCCCCATTGCTAGGTCTTGGAGAATAAAAAGTACAATAGAGAAAGAAAGAGACCATGGAGCGCCAGGGCAGCGGACACATGAATGAAGAAGCCATCTTACAAGTGGCCCCTCCAGCTCCAGCTGCCCCAACTGATGTCATGTGGATTGAAAATGAGCCACCAATCCAAATCCACCCTGAATTTCTGACCTACATCTGAGAGCAAGATAAAATGGCTGCTTTAAACTACTAAGCTTTGGGGTAGTTTGCTACCTCTATAAGCAAAAAGCTAGTTTCTGGTGTTTCTTACAATTCTACATAATCCTGGCTTGGGTGAGGCAAAGTCATAAATACGTAACCAAAATGTTTGTACTCCCATAATATCCTGAAATAAAAATAAAATAAAATAAATAAAATTCCACAAGAAAAAAAAAATGTTTGCCAATGCTTGGTAAAGGAGTTAGCAAGTAGAGAGCAACAAGTTGGTTTGAATAGAGTGGTAGTTGGTGGCAGAAATAATGGGAAGTACCTGTGGGAAATAAGGGAAGGCTAAAAATTAAGATGCTTATGTCACTTTCAGAGGATATGGGACCTTATTTCTGCTTGGCAAAAATATTCCTGCTTCCCTTCCACCCATGTAATTAGCAGTTCTTCCTGAATCTAATTTTTGTTAGATCTCAATAATTATATTGCTTCTCCCTAACTCAAAGATATGTTGTGATGGTATAACATGGCCATCGTTAATGCTCTTTCAATCATTTCTAGCTCTTCCCCTTCTAGGCACATGGTGAGATTTCACTTCCTGTCCCTTTGTAGTTGACTGGGGTCATGTGAATAGTTATAACCAATGAGTTGTAAGTAGAACTAGCAGGGGCTATTTCCAAGCCAGAGTATTCAATTGCCAGTTCTAGATGACCTTCCAGAGCTCTCTTTCCATCTGGCACAGTAACCAACAATTGAGATAGAATTGGCTCCAGCATCCTGGATTCCTGAGTAAATCTGGTGATCAAAGGCCCCTGCCAATCCATAGTGGACATGTAACATGAATAAGAAATAAACATTTGTTCATTTCAGTCACAGACATTTTTGAGGATGCCTGTTATTGCAAGATAATACCCCCAGCTCTTCTGACTGATGCACCACAGAAGACTGGAAATGCTCCGAGAAACAGCAAAGTGAAACAAAGGTGTAAGATATTATTATTACAAAGGATAGGCTTCACCAGGAAGCAAATCAAGTGATTCATTCAGCTATCTATTGCAAGTTTGTGTAGTTCCACCATATTTGACATGTCATCCAGCTTCTCTCTGAGTCAAATTTCCTTGTGCAGGTGATGATGATGATGATGATGACAACAATGACAAAGAGAACAACAAAAATAGCAAGAATATCCACTATTTATGCCCACGGTGTGATTAGAAATCATTGTGTATAAGACTTCTAATTCTCACAACATATCTGTAGAATGGGTTTAACCATCCCTGTTTTTACATATGTAGAAACTAAAGCTAAAGAGGTTCAGTACTATGTTCTTTCTATTTCCTTCCAATCTTTGGATCTCTACTTAGCAAAGGAAGTCTAGGGTCATGGTAAGGAAAAGTGAGGGTCTTCTCTATTAAATTCATACAGAATGTGGCAATGTTCTGAACACATTATATGCTTGCTTTCACTGGGGTTTTAAAGGCAAGCTAAAACCAGCTGAGACAGCTCTGTGTCCGAGTCATCTGGTGCCCATGTGTGGCAATGTGCGTGCTTCCCCTGTGTCCTCCCAGGATGGCACAGATATTAATTGCTTAATATGGAAGAGGCAGGAGCTGGGAATAATAATCTCAATTCCAAAGTCGGCTTGATTTTACCTTCATGGGCCCCAGGATTGCCACCCACGGGCCTCGTGGGGCTTAAAAGCACCAATAGGAGCTTCAGCTTCACTTGGGACATATGGGGGATGGCATCGAGGCCACAGCACCAACCTGATGAAGTACATACAGTAAATTTGAAGGGCAAAAATGTTCAAAATATTCCTGGCCCCATCCCAAATTTTGGGTGGCCCCAAAACACCAAACCCAGCCTGGAACTAGCATTTACATGCAGACATCTTAAATTAGAGTACGTCAAATTCATTTCAGAGTGTTTCAGGTCAGTCTAGGACATTAAGACATTTGAAAAAGTTTAGGGGAGAGGACAAGAGAGGCACGTGTTGATGTGATCACTGATACAAGGTCCTGTGTCTGAATAAAACTTTGCTGACTTTGTCTCTCATCCTCTCCCTGGGAGGAAATGCACAAGCATTGCCTCTTCCTTGATAATCAACCCACTGTCCCTACTCCTTGTGGAGTCTCATCCTAAGCTTCAAATATCTCCATCCCCTCCATCCTGTCTCCTGTGCTTCTGAAATTTCTCTTTCTACTCAAAGACATCTCAAGGAAATCAAGTCAGAACTCCTGTGTTTCCACTTTAAGTCTTTCTTCCCAGAGTCACTCTCCAGAGGTATGTGTATTACATCCCACAACTTACTTTGCCTTCCTGAACATGAAAAGACACTTTCCTAATTTACTCATTCAATTAGTGTTAGTTTACTGGCCACCTAATGTGCAAAGTACCAGGGTTGGCGTTGGGCATGGCCAAGAATCACAGAGACACCTTCCCTGTCATTATGGAGCTCACATCCTAGCAATGTCCTCACCCTCTCCAATGTCCTCACCCTCCTACTCTCTATCCCCACACAATCCTCCTCATCTACTTCCCTCTAGTTAGGTGTCACCCCTTTCTGGAGGAAACCCTTTAAACCTCTATCAATTTCCTCTTATCTGAGTACCTGCTCTCAAAAAAAAAAAGGACTACATCCATTGACAGTATTATATACATAGTATAAAATACATGGTAATCATTTTGAATAAGTTCCCAGACGATGCAGAGTAGAGAGAGAGCATTTGACGGCAAGCATGGAACCCAAGGTTCTAATTGGTCAGAACTACAGAATTTCTCTCTCTCTCTCTCTCTCTCTCTCTCTCTCTCTGTCTGTCTGTCTCTCTCTCTCTCTCTCTTCTTGCCAGGCAGTATTTTAAGTGCTGAAGATACAGCCATGAAGATAAGGCACTTGCCCTCAAAGAGATTAACTTCTAATAAAGGATCTGTTAGATTGCTTGTAGCTTCAATTCATCACACTGCTTGCACCGTGACCTTTGGTAGTGCCCTCCCACACTGACTCTGAGTTTGGCTTTGTGATTGCTTTGAGCAGTTAGACTGTGGCAGAGGTGACAGTGACAGGATGACAGTTGAGCCTATCCATCAAGAGGCCTTGCACACTTCTATACCATCTCTCAGATCCTGTCAGTACCATTGAATAAGCCTGCGCTAGCCTGCTGGAGGATGAGGGAAGACCCAGAGGAGAAGCAGGTGCTCCAGCTGAGAGCCAGAAAACCCCGAGAGGCTAATGGATGAGTGGGCCCAGCCAAGATCAGAAGAACAACTGTGATGACCTGTAGACTCATGAACAGAAACAACATATAATAATAAATGTGTACTGTTATAAGCCATTGAGTGCTGGCGTGATTTTTCACATAGCAATAGCTCATTGGTACAAGGCAGAAACATACAATAAGCATGTAGACAAATTAACAAATCATATATATTCCAGAATAAGGTAAACACACAAAGAAATAGTAAAAACGAAATAGAGTAATGGAGAGTGATTGCTGGAGGCAGTAAAGTGATCATTTGGTTGGGGTGGCTGGGGAAAGACCTACCGAGGAAACAGCACTTGCATTGAGATTTAACTGACAAGAAGGAGACAGTCACATCTGGCTTTGAAGGAACTTCATTGCAAACAGAAGGGACAACGACCTGGGTGGACATCTTAGTTGAGATGTTAAATAAGCAGCTCAAGCTCAGGGGAGGGAACAAGACTGGAGATATAAATTTGGGGTCGTAGGAAAAGTTGGGACAATCTGAAGTAAAATTACTGATAGTGAAGAAAAAGGTCTAATGACAAGCCAAGGCCTGGGGCATTCCAGCATTGGGAGGGTTGGGGAAGGTATGTCTGAAAATGGGATTTCCAAAGCGACATGGTTATTCGATAACGACAAAGTCTCTGGTACAAATCATGCAAATGGAGGCTGAGTTAATGGGGAGGAAGGTCATTGGAGCTAAAGAAGTCAAGAAGCTGAGAAACTGGAGTGCAAAGTGCATAACCTACTGTTAAGTCAAATGCTACAAAGAGTCTGCGATTTTACCCTACTTACAAGCTAAGATGTTACCTAAGCACAATTTTATATACATACTTACAGAAAACACAAGACCTTTGGGTCAGAGACAAAGACCATTAACTCACAGCAAAAACATCAAGAAGAGCGCGATTTTCCATTGGTTCTCCAAACTTCAATCCCCACAGGCAGTGCAATGAGGATCTGACAGTACCTGCCCAATATGTTAGGTGTATCACAGAAGAGGAACCCCCAAATTAAGAAACTCTGATCTTATATAAGGCTATGGTATCTTTCCCATCCTCCCTTCCAGAAAGAAACCTTATCTTGACTCTGGTGTGTAAGCAAATCTCCATGGAAGAGAAGAAGAGATCTTGATCTTTTCTACCCTAGAATGTTCCTAGGGAAGGAGATGTTTCAAAACTTTCATCTCCTGGAATGTCTCATTGTATACATATCCTTAACTTGTCTTTAAATAGGTTCACTCAGAAAACCCAGACTGTAAAGGTATTCATGGAGATATTCATATGAGATATTCACGGAGAATTGTCTTCCAACATCTACGTGGGTTCTGAGGATGCCAAAAATGATGACAAGAAAAGTGGGAAAGGAGAGGATAGTGAGCCGAGAGTTAAATTCTTCAGCAAATCTGAGCAAAATCTCAGAGGTAGATGAAGAGATGAGATGAGATGAGATGGAGCGACATATCTGATCAAGGCTGATGAGATGTGCATCACAGTATCTGGGCTTCTGGAAGGATAGTAGAAGGATTTGGGAGATAGAGTCAGGTTCATGGGGTTACTGAAAAAGAGATACTCAGATACTTATCCATGTGATGATGACTAATATAGGAGGCTTAGACTTCTAAAGCTGATTAAGAAATATGAAGATATGAGGCTTATTGAGAATGTTCCTGAACAACTGAAAACTGAAAACATAGGAAAGAGAAGATTTAGGGCATCTGGTCTTGCCTGCAGCTGGAGATGTGGCAGCAGGGAGCTTGCTGCTCTCAAAGGCCTGAGTATAGCCAGTCATACCCCTGAGGGAAAGGGCTGACTCACAAGCCCATGCTGTACATAAAGACTTTGAGGTGGTTGTTCTCATCACTGCTGGACTGTCCCATTAACTAGCCATCTGGCTTTGAATATATCTTTAGATTTTCTCCTCCACCCCCTTATAAAATAGGATGATTATATCTTTCTCCAGTGGCCAGAATTCATTAAATGGCAAGGGAAGAAACCATCCCTAAATGGTTTACGCAAAGAGAAAATTTATTTCTCCTGTAAAAAGAAATGTAAAGTCCAGGAGTTGCTATGATTTATTAGAGACCTCAAAAGACATACAAGTGTCTCTGTCTCTCTCACATACAGATGAATATAGAGTATATATAATATATAGTATAAAATAAATAATATATATTATGTATAATATATAATATATAATATATTTAATATATTGTATATGTTATATATTAATTATATAATTAACATAATCAATATTGCATATATTATATGATATATTATATATGGTATATTGCATATATATAAAACATTCCTCTGCATTTAATAGCTTTATTCTTGGGATAATTTCCTATGTTGGGGCCCATAGCAGCTCTAACTTAAGTAATCTTATATCTAGTATTGTTAGAGAAAAACAAGATTTTCTTTCCTAATGATACCAGTTCAAATCCTGGGGTTGTGTATTATTGGTTGGCCTGAATCATGTCTAACCTTGACATACAATGTTGTTTAGGAGGATAGAATATACTGAGTGGCCAGACTTAAGTCTCGTGCTCATTTCTGGAGACATGAGTATACTGGGGAGAGGGATATGAGAAAATTTACAAAAAGGTATTTGAGGTGCTGTTGCTAAAAGAAAAAAAATTACAGCATGGCAAGGGCTAATCCACCGCCCCACCTGGCTATGGGCTTGCAGATTGACAAAGAGCAGCTAACACCACCTGGGTGCCCAGCATGTGCCCAGTTTAATAGTAAGTACATTTTTAAAAATGATGTCACTTAAGCCTCATAACAACTCTACAAAGTAGTTTTTACTAATATTAATATTATTAATATTAATATTATGAGCCACTCTGAGAAGAATTGAAAAAGTATAAATGAAACATCTAAACATAAAGGATTAACATCGCTGTATTTATGCTAACCTCTTGGTTTACACTTCTGGTCTTTTGTCAATTTTCTGTTTAATTTTGATCTTGGTAGCGTGTAGGAGGGCATCTCATGAGAAAAGGCAATTATAAGGCTAGAGTCTAAGTTCCTCTAACTTGTCTAACCGAGGAAGGATTAATATAGGAAGATTTCAACTGGCGATGAGAAATATTATGGAGATGAAGGGGCGGAGCCGGGGTGGAGGCACATCTCACCCGGGAGGGAGTTTGGTGGGTCTCTCCACGAACCCACCGCTGCCACAACCTCGCACAGTTTCCCTGCACCGATCGGCATTATGGACCCTCCAAGGACATTTAGCCCAGGTATTGTCCATGTTAAAGCCTTATTCGGTAATTTACGCCGTTCAGTTTTTACCTTCATTTTGTTCAATTGACACTTTATTCATCCCATTTCTCCACCATTTAGCCCCATCTTAGCCCACCCCGTGGTAAATGCCCTCACTTCTCTCTCTGTCCTTAACGTCCTCTGCCCAAACTTTATCCTCCAGTCCTGCTTTCTCCTGGAGACTGGGCTTGTTCTTCAGCATTCGAATTGTTCTACAATTGCCTGTGCTGTTTCTCCCTCTCCTGCCTTGCACCTGAGCTGTCATTTTGTGGCCCCTCTTCCCAACTAGACCACAAGCTCAGGCCCAGCACAATATGATGGGTGACAGCTCTCTGTGCAGTGCCCGTGGAAAGAGCTTGCTAGATACTTCACAGAGTGCCCTCCAGACCTGCCCACAAGGAGTGTTACGCTTTGGTCTATACCTATTTGTCACTTTGAAGAAGCAGACCAGTTATTGAAAATAACCGGTCAGTCCCTTTTTTAAAAAAGCAAAATCAATTCAACCGTTTGTTTAATTGAATTAACTGGTTGATGCAGTTTTGCTTATGTAGAACTGACTTAAAAGGAAATGACCTCAATAGCTTTCAAATCCTACCTTGCAGTGTGCTTTTGCCCTTTAAATGCCTTAGTGGTTTTGTTGTTGTTGTTGTTGTTGTTGTTGTTTCCTTAATTGTAGGATTGCTTCTAAACATGGTCAGAATGACCTCAGGGACTGGATTTCTAAATCAAATGGCCTTGGAGTGTTCTTTCTCTGTCCAGACTGTAGGCTGAATGGAGACCTGTGTTTTTACACATTCAATGAATAATAACAGAAAGAACTCTGTGTTATTTACTGAATATTTTCATGAAGAAGCTTTATCTAATTTACTCAACATCATAAAACTATATTAAGTAATTTATGTGTGTTTTAATTTTGTAGCCTGAGTAACATATCGGTGGAAAGGGATAACATAACATCAATAGCTTGCAGATTCGTGCAAAGGGGACTTCAGGAAAAAGAACACATTTGCTTGAAAGTCTATGAATAAGCCCCTCTCTTAAGCCTTTCCCTCTATTTATCCTGCCCTGGATAGAAATATATTCAATCTTACCAACTGGCAAATTCATAGGTCATCTCTTAAAAACCAGAGAGAGGGCCACCAAAAGACTATTTGAAATATGCTTACCCCAAATGTCAGTCCAGTTTACTGGCAATGACTGGCAGTCTGGTCAGTGGAAAATACCAAGAGCTAAGTCATTCTGACCTGTTTCTTCTGACTAAATCCTTTGGCCTTCTCTGAACCGCAGGCTTGGGCTTAATGTGTGAAGAGAATCAGAAACCACACCTGGGAACAGGAGACAGTGGGTTCGAACAGGACAGAAGGTTCTAGAACTGGGGATCCCAATGCATGTCCATGTGGGAATGCTTCAGGCAGAGGGTGGGAGAGAAGGGAGAAATGGATGCATTCACTGGAGCATGCGCTGTGTGCCAGGTACGGTGCTAGGTGCTAGGAACTGGCTGATTCCTGCCTTTGAGAAGCTGGAAGGAGATTTGGATGGGCATGAGGTTGCGAGAGAGACAAAAGGCGTATTAGAGAGTATGCTTAGATTTGTAAGGGAGCACTCAGCAAAGCACCCAAGCAGATCAGAAATCTCTATGGAGGAAGGAATGTGCTTAAAGGATGAGTACTGAGACCAAAAGCAGGGACGAGATGTCAGGCAGATGGCACAGCCTGAGGGAGAACATGGTGCCATGAAACAGCTAAATGCATCCAGCCAATAGTTTTTAATCAGAATGAGCTGAGAGCTTTACTGGTCTTTCCTCAGTGCCCCCCAACCTACTAAGAATCTCCTAAAATAGGAGCAATGCTTCTGTAGTTTTGAAAGTGCTTGGTGGGTGATTCTAATGTAAACGCCTTGCTCAGAACTTGAGCTGGAGCAAGAAAGTGGCTGCAGAAGTGGAGAATATGGAGATGAGAGTGGAGAAAGCTGGGCAATGGCTTGTGTGCTTCCCCAAGGGATTTGAACTTCTTTGTGGAAGCAACAAAGAAACATGAAATGATTTTAATTAAAAGGTCATAGTATCAGATAAACATTTCAAAATGATTGCTCTGGCAGCCTGGGGAAGGATGGGTTTGGGAGTGGAGATTGAAAAGGAGTCACTGGCCGTAAGCAGAGCTCCAGAGGCTGTCACAGTAACCCAGCAGGAGGTTGTGATGGAGCAAGAAAGCAGTGGTGTTGGTGGGACTTGGTCCCTACGTGGATGTAAGTGGAGAGAGTCAAATCTAGAGTGACCGCGAAAACCAAGTGCAATGGAGAAGAAACAGTTTAGGTGGATCTGCTACTGTCTTTTTGCTGCTGTGACAAATTATCACCAACTTACTGGCCTAAAACAACACAAATGTATTATCTGCTGGTTCTGGAGGTCAGAAGTCCTAAATGGGTGCACAGGGCGGTGTTCCTTCTGGAGGCTCTGGGAGAACATCCATCTCCTTACCCACAGCTGCTGGAGGTTGCTCCCATTTCTTGGCTCCTGGTCCACTCATCACTTCTGTCTCTGTTTCCATTGTCACATCTCCTCCTCTGACTCTGACTCACCTGCCTCTCTGTATCCTTATAAGAATCTTTGTGATCACATCGGGCCCACTGGGATGATTCAAATAATCTTCCTATCTCAAGATTCTTAACCATATCTGCAAAAGCCCCTTTTGCCAGGTAGGGTAACATATTCACACTGCTGGAGATTAGAACATGGACATCTCCCAGCGGGGTTGGGGGGGGTGGTCATTATCCTGCCTATCACAGTAAAGTTTGAACAGAGGAGGTGTAGGGCAGAGGGAATCATTTCTGTTTGGATGTATTAAAGGTGATATGCTCAAAGGGCATTTGAGTAAAACTGTCCAGTCTGGGATTGAATATTAGAATCTGAGCCTCAGAATGGAGTTCATCTTTGGGGATGAAGATGCCTGAGTCATCGGCATGGAACTGTACCAGCAACTCTCAGTTTGCTTGAGGTTACACATGCATCAGGGAGGATGAGATCAGAACGCTGGTGAACACCAGCATGTAGGTGGCAAGGAGAAGAACCACCTGCAAAGGGCACTGACAAGAAACAGGCAAAGACACCCAAAAACCAAGGGAAGGATGAGGAGCAAATACCAAGAGGAAAAGGAATGACATCAGTGTCAAA